>SNQN01000731.1:72273-114464 GCA_008642245.1 Bassia scoparia
GGAGAGAAGAGCGACGCATGATCGGTATCGTAACTTCTTGACGATATACTCTCGATACACGAGAGAGTATACACATCCATAGATGCTATATATATTATTATCCCAAAATAACATAGGGACCTTCCGCATATTTCGGCAAGGTTCGGATTCAGCCGGTTTCTAAGTCGTATTTTCCGTTCGATCCATTAAAAATTACGGATTTAACTATTCGGATATGCGGAACGGAATTACTTCCCACGTGAAAAATTTGAACACCCCTATTAAACAATACTACAAATATGAATCTCTAAAAAGAAAAAACGATAGTTTTGGAAAGTAGGTATGTATTGAAGAGTAACTTAGGTTATTCACCGACCGGTGGCAAATGCCAAATCGTGCAGACGATCAGTTCAACCCTGCTGTCCGTGAACGCAATGTATATCGTCATAATCGAATATGAAAGAACGACACGAAAAAAATAACTGATTACCACTTCACAAAGTTAATTCCTTTCAAAGCTGATACGTTAATCTCTTAAGTTAGATAAATTGAAAGATTTTATTACTAACGTATATGAGTCGGCACATTAGCTAGTATACTCCGAGAGAGATTAATGATGATATATGTTAATCTAGACATGGGATGGTAGTACAAAAAAAGATGTATCTAATATAATGACGCCAAAATCATGATGTTGAATACGGAAAGGTTGAAGTCGACGACTGATCGACAAAAAATCGTTGGGTGGTAAAAAAAAAGTTATCGTAAAATTATGGACAATAATCAAAAGATGACCATGTGTCCATTGAGGTAAAGTATCAACAAAGGTAAGTCCATGAAAGGGTAAAACATCCTGTGGCAATCGCGTTCGCGAAATGCCAAGCTCGTCGCGTAGCAAATAGCCACCAGCTAAAGGAAAAAGAGGCTTAGATCTCTGCAAACAGGATTTGTGAGGGCCCGAACACCACTGGCCAACCAATCCCATATTAAGAATGATAGGAGTAAAGGTGGCCAGCCGGAATGGGTGGAGCGGACGTAGCGCTCCACTCACAGAGCCCGGCAATGGTGAAGGGCAGGCTGGAAACCTAAAACGGGATGGATGACGGAATGCCAATGAAATTTACCACTTGGAATATGTATAAGTCGTTAGAGACGTCAATATGTACCAGCCAATCATTTTCTTGCGAGTAAGAGTACGAATATTTATACATGCATACGTGACATCACGCATCGTAAACGATTGAAATACGCCTTCGTCTCAGCAGCTATTATGGTTGAGAGAATGAGCTGAAGAACCAGTCTCGATCTGCGATCTTTATGGCCCAAAAGTTTCATTAAATCCCGTGAACTGACAGTAGGGGATCGTATGTAACGGCGCTTCTGCAATTAGGGGTACGCCCGCGGCGATATATAAATCAAGCTGACACCGCAAACACTGAACACATCTGAAACACTGAAAAGAAGTGGGTGTACGGTTCGAAACGGTGCACGCCGTATTAGTTTTCCACGGCCCACCATAAATATAGTTAAGAGTTGTGTAAGGACGATATTTTTTTCATCCCGGAACAAAGAAACATCTCTTGAAAAAAATATAAAATTTATGTGGCTGATTTAAAGGTTCATGCTTGAGAAATAAATTGCTTTCCTGAATACACCGAGCAAATCCAAAAGTGCGAAATACGTCACGGAATACATGTAGAAAAAGTTCATTGATTCTTAGTTCTTCATCCTCAACCTTGTTACAATAATATTTCTTTCACGCACAAGAAAGACAATTTCATCAAAAAAAATTCATTGTTACCAAAATGAAATCCTTAAGAATGAGTCTAGCACTGTAGCGCCTCCGATTGTTAGGGGCTTAGAGAGAGGGTTTTATTTGAATTGTGCATAAACACCATAGATCAAAACTATATGTGCGTCTGAGTCGACCTCCTAAGGGTGTAGTAATTTTCCTCTAATTACAATATCTTCAATCACCGTATTTTCTGCGTATTAATTTTTGAAAAAATTGCCTGTAATTTGGAGGCGCGCCGCGTGCTTTATCGTACAAATGGTCATGAGAGTAAATCGATGTAAGGAAAATCAGAAACACTTTATCTACAAATTTACAAAACAATACTTCAATAACTGTGTATGTGGAGGACTACCAGTGAATAATTCAGAAACAATGTGGGACCGAATTAAGTATACCTGAAATTGATCAGAAGTATTGGATTAAAAAAAGCGAGCGAATATAAATCAGGCTATGTTTTATAGAGAATATTCCAATGTGCATACGAGTAAGTCAGAGTAGCGGGCATAGTGATATTGTGTCAAAAGGCCCCAAATCCTAGTTATAACGAAGTTGGATTATTAGTTAGTTTGTAATGCTTTTGAAAATGGCGAACGTGTAATTGGATGCAAGTGTATCGCTAAATTAGGAGTAAAAATATTATACTTAAAGTATATATAAGAGGAAAGGAACTCCCAGAAAATGACAAAAGTAATTATATTTTATTGACCACACAATAATACCAATTAAACATCGTATGTATAGGTCAAAGTGTCTAAACCCGATTGTGTCCTCAAAATGAAAGATATGCCCACTATGACAATGAGTTCGACTGGCACTGCTCTGGTGTGACTTCCGCGTACATCAGTATGTTCCAGTAAAAAGTCACTTCGAATTATCGAACCTGCGGTCAAGTAAATTAGGCGTGTATGAAATTTATCTAAATGGTCGAGGATTTCGATGATTACTTGTCGGACTAATATGGTCCTTAAGATGGATAGTGTCAAGAGGTAGATTTCTCGGTATTGGTTGCCTGGTAACCTTATGTTTACAATTCATTCTGAGCAACAATATGTACTACCATGACGGCCTCGTTTACGTCATTTAAAAAACATTCATATTTAAAATGGAGGATTGTACAAGTAAGGACAACAAAAGCTGGATCGTGAGTACCAGTTTTTTTTACGGCGTTTAGGTGGACCATTAAACGTCAGTAAAAGCCAATTTGACAAGAATAAATGAATGGAGGCGATGATATGTATAGATTATATATTTAACCAAATTTTTCTGGCATTGTCCTACCGCTTTTTTTAGTGATAATACGCTTTCCATGACGACAATAGAAAAGTTTGAAATATCACTAATGGTGCGTGGTTATAATCTAACCATTGGTTACATATCTGTTCGTTCCGCTGACAATGAGTTAAAGCAAGAGTAACAATCTGGACATAGAAATTAAATAGAGTAAACAGGATCTTCTAATATTGAGTGAAGTATATCCTATGAGAGACTTAGTTCTAAGAGTGTTCTCAGTAGCGATGCAGAATACATATTCGAAGACTAGACAAGTTTGTAACGAGCCTTTCTAACAGATTCTATATCGAAGTAGTATGTAGTGTCGAAAATACAGATTAATATTGAGAGTATAAAATTGTATTAGCAGAGACGTATGATGCTTGATGAATTGTCAGGTTAAAGTAAGAATAAATTGTTAGCTGATCTAAAAAGAATATTTATATGAGAACGAAACCACGAATAAATGATTAAAATGCGTCGCGTAATAATCTCATATTATCATACTAGCAATGATGAGGATAATTTCAATGAAAATAAAGTAAGCGTTATTTTTCTTCTACATTTTGATGAGGTAAATAAATTAAGTAAAATGGTTAATGTAAGAATATCTAGTTAAACATTTCAGAAGTTTCGAACATATCCAATCAACTAATCTAATGGTTTTTAGTAAAATGAATTGCAACTAAGATAAATGAAGATGAAGTGTGTAGGAGCAGTGAAAAAGATGTAAAAGGGGATATTTCGCAATCTGGATTATTAGTAACCGGTTGATTATCAGCTCCCTAGTATGGAACTAATCGAAAACCATCAGATTAAGTGCCTAAACCGAGAGCGTATTATGATATTGGTGAGGGATCTTTTAGGTATTAAGTAGGCTTCAATATATGAGAGAGAGTAGTGGGATGGATCGATAGGGTGAACATTTGATTAGATGCACGGGGCAAGACAAGTTAGGAGTGGGACGTGCCCGATTTCTGAAATTCAACTACCCACGTTGTCTCGTGTCCCTTATAAAATAGAGATTGAATCGGAACATAATGATGGCATTCAGGCTACTTAAAAGTACTCTAATGAAATAAAGAAAACTACAGGAGGGGAAGTGGTTGAAATCATCAGAGTGAGGGATCGTTAGTGGTAGTTTTTTAAAAAAAAGTTGATATATAGAAAGATAATTAAGACAGACAGAGAGACCATTGGGCTCAACAGAGTAATTTAAAGTTATCGATCCATGGATTCTTTCTAAAAAAACCGCAGTAATTTTAAAATATGAAGGGGCGGCATAGGGAGACTATAATGTGTCAAGCGTAATCATAGGTGACGCAGGCCGCATGCGTATACTACGGCTCGACATTATCCTGTATCTACGGGTATACCCTACTAGCATTAATTGTGATATATTCCTCCGTCACCTTATTATTCGTGGAATTGATGTAGCTGCGGTTAGTAAATGTGCTCATTACTGAAACGCACCAGGTTCTAAGTAATACAACCTCTTGCGTTTGTAACGCATAACTCATACGAAGTACATAAGCACTACTGATTATTATTTATAAACCGAAAGGGGAGCGAAGTGTTACACCGTATTCCCAAGGTTAACCTATAAACAAAAGGACTATAATTACACCCCGGCGGTTTGATTATATTTGTATTGTAGTGATAATTTATGTAGACTAAATATTTTCACATTTAAATAAAAAAATTTTTGTATTATGATATCTGCGTCATCTTTAATTTTTTTGAACTAACTTGATAAAATATTGTAAATACTAAAAGGAAAAATAAATCTAAGAAGAAAAAATCAAGATCTAAAATAAATAACTTGGGTACGGAATTGTTTTCCCAATAATCACTAGAAAAATGATAGAAGTTAGGAGCAAATGGAAAAAAAGTAGGTTATTATAAATTTTATTAAGTAGATCACTGATATAGTTAGTAAACATTAATTTTCAATAAATAAAAAATAAGCATTAAATTTACATTTCACCTGAAATAAATTTATTGGAAAGAAAATATAATTAATATATTAAAATATATAAAATAGGAAAAGAAAAAATCATATTGTGCTATAAGATACCCATCTCTTAATTATTTTGTCCTTTAGCTACAAATGTAAGGCGGTTCTCAAATGTTTTTTTGAACACTCTGGAATCCAAATGTTCCATTCCAAATTAACTCGGTATAAAATATACTATGATCCATACTTTGGATGAGTTGAAGTCATATAATCGTTGTTATAAATATAGCAATATTAATCTGTATTTTCTAAAGTCGAAAATCAAATAACATTAAACTTTCGCATTGTAGTTCACACAGATCGAAGGTCGCGATGTATATGATCCTTTTTAACTCGTATCTCACTATGTACAAGGAGATTTTCAAGTTGGAAAGAGGGATAAAAAAATACTTCATACAACTTTGGCGGAGACACCTTTGGTTGTCTGACAACGCAGGCCTCTATCGAACAACAAAGTTCAAAACTGCTTTTGAAAGCTGAACATTTGAGTCAGGGGTGGCAATTTGAGAAAGAAATGTATATTTTAGCTGACCGTCGGTAGACAACCAGGCGTGGCTTAAAAAAGCTCGAGCTCTAACTCCCGTCACCGAGGTCGGTGGAGGGAGTTTCTCAATGGCCYTCACCTTGGCCGGGTCAACCTCTATACCATTCATGGATACTTTGTGCCCAAGAACAATCCCCTCCTCACCCATAAAATGACATTTTTCCCAATTTAGGACGAGGTTTGTCTCTTGGCAACGTTAGAGGAACTTTTCCAAATWTTTCAAGCATAGGTCAAAAGATGACCCTCCAACGCTAAAGTCATCCATGAATACTTCAGTTTCATTTTCCAACATGTCGCAGAAGATAGTGGTCATTGTACTTTGGAAGGTGGACGGAGCATTGCACAAGCCAAAAGGCATCCTACGATAGGCGAAGGTGCTGAATGGACATGTGAATGTCGTCTTTCCTTGGTCATCCGGATGAATAGGGATTTGAAAGAACCCAAATAACCATCAAGGAAGCAATAGTGAGAATGGCCACTAAGTCTCTCCAACATTTCATCAATAAAGGGTAGGGYGAAATGGTCCTTCCGGGTGGATTGATTAAGTTTTCTYTAGTCAATACACATTCTCCACCCGGTGACCGTCCGTGTGGAAACTTCCTTCCCATCATCACCCTTAACGACGGTCATGCCTCTTTTGGTACTACGTGAARGGGGCTCACCCACTTACTGTGAGGAACAGAGTAGATTATCCCCGCATCACGTAACTTCTCAACCTCTTTCCTCACCACCTCCTTAAGGGTGGGGTTAAGTTTGTATTGAGGTTCAATCGAGGAGGCATCCTCGTTTTCAAGGGCAATGCGATGCATAGCTATTGTGGGGCTAATTCCCTTGATATCCTCAATGCTATACCCTATGGCTTCTTGATATTTTCTCAAAACAACAAGTGATATTTTCTCCAAAGAGGGACCATCAAGGGTAGCATTGACAATGATCGGTTTTAGCTTTGCATCATCCAAATACACATATTTTAAAGAGTGAGGGAGGGGTTTCAATTCAAGTTTTACCCCGGGAGGAGGCGTAGAACACTCCTGCTTAACCTTGTGCTCAATAAGTGCTTCACAAAGCACCCTTTCCACATCACCCATTGCCTTAGGCTCATCAAAATCATCTCCAAAAACGACTTCAATCATAGGGTCTCGGGGTGGCCCATTCACCCTTTCTAGACCCTCAAGTTCTTCAAGTTTGGACCCAACTAGATCAATTCTACATATCCTTTCCACCATTGGTTTCTTCAAGGCTTGGGAGAATTCGAACACTACCTTTTCATTGGCTACCTCCAAAGTGATGGTGTTGGATTTGCAATTGATCACCGCCCCCATGGTTCTCAAAGCCTCTCTTCCAAGAATGAGGGGATTATGAGGGMCCTCTTCAATATCCATCACCACAAAATCACAAGGCACAAAAACATTCCCAATTTGAATAGGAACTTCCTCTAGCTCCCCACCAGGGCATCAAATGGATCGATCCGCTAATTGGATGGTCTTCCTAGTAGGAAGTAGAGGATAGTTCAATTGCCTTGCAATAGAAAGAGGCATCAAGCTTACACTTGCCCCCAAGTCCGCCAAAGCCCCCTTGTGCTCTAAATGAGCGATCTTAACCGGGACAGAGAAACTTCCCGGATCACCAAGCTTCTTGGGAAGCTTTTTGTCAATATAAGCACTCACTTGATATGACACTTGTTGATGGTTCTTCAGTTGGATCCGCTTCTTGCCAATATGTCCTTGAGAACTTTGTGTAGGAGGATTTTCTGTATGGCATCCAAGACAGGGAACAGGATTTGGAAGCCCCTTGATGCCTCACAAAACTTGCAAACTTGTCATTCATATTTCTCTTCCACTATCCTAGTCGGACTATGGAGGTGACTTCATAGTTAGATCAAAAAACATCCCGACTCCTTCGCCTTAATGTTCTCCTTACCCTTGTCTTCTTGGGTTGCTTGCTGACCTCTTCCTCCACGGAATATCCAATTGCTTTCATCTCTATACATCATCGACAAACTTTGACACATTCATCTCCACGATCTTTCCCTTTTCACTTGCATGCCCCCATATGTAATATGACCGGATCGGAGTTCAATCCGATTGATGTGCTTGGTTCGAAACTTGGGAACATTTGAGTTTCTCCGTTCCCTTTCCCTTTTGGCCCGCCAAGTTGGTCTACTTGAGTTCTCAAAACCATTCTGATGTTTCTTTGCTCTTTCAACTCCCCTTGAATTTTTGAGAGATTGTAGAAATAGCTTGCATGGTTGATTGATCCACTTTTGATTTT
Organism: Bassia scoparia; assembly: GCA_008642245.1. Taxonomy (NCBI): domain Eukaryota; kingdom Viridiplantae; phylum Streptophyta; class Magnoliopsida; order Caryophyllales; family Amaranthaceae; genus Bassia; species Bassia scoparia. The sequence goes on from SNQN01000731.1 coordinate 80,149, forward strand.
TATTTTCACTTTGCCTCACTGATTCGTGGTTGGTTTGATGGGAATGGCCTTTGTGGTTCCTTAGAGGCTGGTGTCACATACGTTCCCTATTTCTTGAGGTTCCCGAGCCCTCATTTCCCCAAATCCTTTGATTGGGGTCCCACACCTTGTTAATTACCTATTGTTCCATTTGTTGAGTTGACTTCACGCTTGACCTGACTGGCCCCATTTTGTCCTTGTTGCCCCATTGTTGCCCCCTTGGTTGTTGAAAGCCTTGACCTGACCATACCCCGTTGATTGAGCCTTGATTATCTCTTGCCCTTGATATTTTCCAATCATTCCTCATTCCCATTGCCCGACATTTCGGTCAAACACCAAATATGATGTTATCGGGGTTTCCCCACATATGTTGCAAGAAAGGAGTTGACTTGTTGTGAGCTAGAACCTTGCCTCCTTGTTTTGAGTGAAAAGTTTTAACCGCCTTGCGAAAGATCGAGTTGTGCTTGAATTCTTCATTACTCTCATCCGTTCTATTCTTTCCCCCTCGCTAGGTAGTGTCTTTCTTCTTGCTCCTCCCCAAGAGTAGTTTTAATTACCTCTTCAATGTGTCTCCTTCAACTCCGATCTTGAGGTATCTTGGCTAATGGCCACCACAACCCATCCAATTCATCTCGATCTAGGTTCCAACCCATCAAAAAATTCATCAAGATGGTGAGGGGTAACAAGTTGGGACTTGCTCTCAACAAAGCTTGGAACCTATCCAAGCCTCATATAGCTCATCCTCCTCTTGGCAAATTGAACCCTACATCCTTCTCACTTCAGCAGTTTTTGATTCCTGGAGATGAACTTGTTGAAAAAGCCTTTGGCTGAACATTTTTCCAAGTAGTAAGAATCAAAGGCAACTATTAAACCATGCCTTACCCTTCCCCGCAAGAGTAGCTCTGGAATAGATGCATCCGATTGTAATCTGAGAAACTTGATTTCGTCGTGATTAAGCTCGCAAGTTTCCCAATGAATTTCCCTAATGGGAATAGGACCTCATGACAAGCCAGAAAATGCCCACTTTGGGACCATAGATGTGTAAATGAGATAGTTTGAAATTCGTGTTGTTGGTAAAGAGTATCCCCACCACTCGTCAAAGCGATCCCGCGCCCCAAAATCACGAAATAGGGTCCGCGCCCTTCCTCCTCTTCTCCCGCCGATACTAGAATTGTCGTGTGCGAAATCCGAGTGACAGAATGTGCACCCTCCCTCTGCTTGATGTATAGTTCTTGAAAGATCGGATTCTCTAAACACCCGCGCTTCCGCCCTCATATACACGAAATTTCCTCAATCCTGATCAAAAAGGGGATCAACGGGACGGCAGAATCGCCTACATACACCAAAGCTAAATAAATCGTAAGCACTGACAATAAAGCGTCAAAATAACAAAAATGAAACAATTAGCTTATCTAAACTAATCACAAATTTTTAATCGTTTGTTCCGGCAACGCCCATGTTTGATAGAGGATTTGATATCCTCCTCAAAAACCCAAATGTAGTTTAGTAGGGATCGAACACAAGAACTACATGCAAATTGGTTGACTAACTTAGCTAAGGTTCAAAGATTGATAAGTAATTTTGGGAAACACCACAAAACTAACTACAAGAGAATTAAACTCAAATAACTAAATCTAACATGTATCCAAATAATTCTACAATGGATCGTTCTTACCATTTACATGAAACTCGGAAAAGGGATAAACCTCTCGTATTTTCTCTGCAACCGCTCCCGCAAGGCCCCATTAAAGAGATGAGATTGAGTAAAAAGAGGTTGTATTCCCTAGCGCTCACCAAGACCACTCAAACAACCCACCTGTGTAACAAGAGTGAACCAACAAGTCCTAATCATTTTAATCCTCTTCGAGGCATCAACATGTTCATGGTCTTTAAGGATAATGATAACATACAAAATCATAAACAAAGCATGAATTGGAAACCAACATCAAGAATAACCTTGATCAAGGCTAAATCTAATGCCTCACAACACCAAAAACCACCTTCCCTTTTATCACATAATGCAAGACAAAAACCCCAATTATTCGTTAAACAATTCCATCACACAGCCCAGAAGAGGACTACTCACAAATCATGGTAAACAAAGCAATAAAACAAGAGTGAAGCATGAGACTAGGCTAAACATGATTACCTACTTCAAAAACAACAATAAGCAAGTAATAAGGGCTAATGAGTACTAGCGAGTAACAATAACAAATAACAAAAGCAAGTAAGAACAAGAAAACTAAGAGATGAGTGAAAAAGATACCAAAACTTGTATTAAATGTGAGGAATGATTGACAAACTAAGAGTCGATTACAAATCCCTTGTTAAAAATGAACTTTCTCTCTCTAAAGATGAGCTAAAATATTTTCTCTCTACTCTACTTCTCAAGAAAATCAGACTTAGCAGCCAAAAGTGACCAAAAAACTATCTATACAAGAGGCTCAATGGGCCAAAAATAGGCCGAAATCCAGTAGGAGCGGTCGCTCCCTGGGTTAGGTGCGGTCGCTCCAGACAGGGGAGCGATCGCTCCAAACTAACCCTATTACYAGGGTTTCATCGCTCAGGTCGCTCCACTTGGAGCGATCTCTCCGTGGTCGCTCCTCTGGTCGCTCCTCCCTCGCTCCTAAGTCTCTGGAAAGTTGCTTAGGAGCGATCGCTCTAGAGGATGGGAGCGACCGCTCCTGGTCGCTCCAGGCCAATTTCTTCCTCTTTTTGCTTCTTTTTTTTGCTTCCAAGGCTGGTCTCCTAGCTCCTTTGCCTCCAACGCTCCTCCATAAGAGTCCATAACCTACAAATCACTCAACCGAATGTCAAAGTAGCTGCCAAAATATCAAATTTACAACCAAAATGCWTCTTTTCTACACAAATGACTCCAATACTCTAGTAAGATGTAAATGAGCTAAAATGGGACAAATAATACACAGTAGAGCTCAAAACATAGTCCAAAAATGAGATAAATGAGCCTAATAAGTGGCCAATAAGACCACTTATCACTCATRCCCGTCGATCATGAGTTGAATAGGACATCGAGGCAAGTGAGAAGGCTCCTCCAAGGTCAACCCGAATTCACTTTTGCTTATACGGATTCCGAATCGGAGGAAAATACCTTAGAATCCAAAGGTGATAGCATGGCGGAAGGAAATCCACCACCTCCTCCTCCAAGGCAATTGCTATGGGACTTTGAACACCCTGATGCATTTGAACWTAGGAGTGGGATTAGGTTTCTGACCACCAATGCAAAAAACTTTGAGCTCTCTCCACAACTCAACCGAATGATAKAAAGTGATCAATTTGGGGGAGGTGCTCATGAGTGTCCATTCTTACACTTCGACAATTTCTTGGAGCTTTGTATCACAATCAAGCAAAACAATGTCACTCCCGAGTTCATACGCATGCATATGTTCCAATTCTCTCTACGGGACAAAGCCAAACATTGGTTGAGAACCGTGAGTGAAGGATCTTTGACAACTTGGGAAGAGGTGACGAAAGCTTTCCTTGCTCAATATTGTCCGCCGGAGAAAACTTCCGAGTTAAGGAGGAAAATCACCATTTTTCTTCAACAAGAAGATGAAACATTGAGCAAACCATGGGAAAGATTCAAACATTACATAAGAGCATGTCCTCACCATGGCTTTGATCGATGGATCATAGTGCAAAGCTTATATGATGGTTTGACTCCAAGTGCTAAGTCTAATCTTGATTCGGGGGCTGGTGGTCAACTAAACAAGCTCCCGGTTGAAGAAGCATTTRGGATGATTGAAGAGGTAACCAAGCATTATGCTTGGGGGGGGGGGAGATAAGAGGAACAACATTCCAAGGAGTAGCGGGGAGTAGCGGTCCGCTACTGGTCGCTACTTCAGAGTAGCGGTAAACTACTGGCCGCTACAAGCCGCGTACACAGAAAGGTGGGAAAATCCAGTATATCAGAGTAGCGGGGAGTAGCAGTGTGACCCATGACCATTACTCCAAATTAAAGTAGCCGTCGCTACCACCCGCTACAAGTCGCGTATACAGAGATGTTGAAAATTGACAATTTTGAAGTAGCGCGGATTAGCGGAGTGCCCCCTGACCGCTACTTAACCGCTACATGCCGCTACTTGTAATATCCAAGGCCAGTTCAAGTTGCGAAATAGCTGTGAATCTTAATATAGTAGCGCCGCTACTCTCTGCTACGCTTCATGTTTTTCACGTTTGAGCAAACACAGATAAACAGGTTTTGTTTTGTTTCTTCTTTTTATTTATTTTCTTTCCATTTTCTTCTCCTCCTCATAATCTTTCAACCGTCTTCTCTCTCACCCCACCTACACTCTTCTCTCTCCTCAAAATCATAAACTCACTCACTCATCTCAGAAATTCACACTCTCACCTCACGAAATCATCACTCTCACTCTCATAAGACTCGAAATTTGTCACTCAAATCTCTCATTTTTATTTTGGCGAAAAATCAGATTTTTCGAGTCTAACTCAATTCCTGGGTTATTTTCGATTTTTTTTAGGTTTAGGGCTGCGTTGAGCTCGATTTTTTTAAGGGTTTCTACTATGGATAATTGGTTCGAGAGTTTGAGGTTTCTTTGGGGTCATTTTTGGTTCAGAATTTATGGGTTTGAGTAGTCTATGGTCGAGGTACGACTTCTCGTTTGTGCAAGTGGAGTTTTTAGATTTTGGGCTCCTTTTGAAGTAATTTGGTTGTTTTCACAACTCCCTGAGGTATAAATTTCTACCCTTCAATTCAGTTCAATTTTCAATTTAATTCCCAATTTATCGAACTAGAAGTTGGCGCCGAATCCTGAGTTAGTTTTTGCAATCTTGAAGCTTGAATTTTTAACGATTTTATTGAATTGCATTAATTAACTGAGTGTGATTACGCTTGTGAGTTGAGTTTTGAACTGAAATATTCGGCACTTTTTGGTTTGTGAAGTTAGTGTGGTTTGAGTTAGTTTTGTGATTGGTGGACTTTTTGTTCCAACAAATTGAAAGCTTTAGAACTTGCTGGATTGTTCATATGCGTACTGATTATTGCAAGTGCTTGTTTGTAGTGATTGTAATTGGGGTCTTGGACACTTGGATTAGGTCCCTTGATCTATCGCTGGTGAGGAAGAGGCAGGCTGTTCAGATTGACCCTAAGGTTTTCTTTTAGGCCCTTTTTCTTAGTTTTGGGTGTTTGGTATATAGTGATTGTGTTGGTGTGGTTCGCCTCTTGGTTGAGAGTTTGCGCTCTTAGTTTGCCCTTTAGGTTCTTTTGTGTGCTGTGTTGATTCTTGCGCTTATTTGATAGTCTCGATGGCCCCAACGAACAAAGGCGAAAGGGACTGCATCTAGTAGCAATCCTTCTCCCGAGGGGACCCTAGTGTGCCCCCACGTCTTGAGGTTCCTTGAGGGGAGTCAAACTTACTTGGCGAACCACAAACTCGTGTTGTTCCGACTAAGTAGTAACGCCAAGAGCCATGCAAGCCCTCGGAGTTGATGACGAGTTCCGAGAACTCGCCAACAACTTGGTGTGTTTGGTTTGGTCGACCTACACACGACTCACCTACCCCGTCTAGTGGCTGAGACTATTAACACTTAGATCTACGACGACATCTGATACGACCTCCAGAGTATGACATCTCCTTCCTGATGTTCGGAGAAGGCATACCGATCACACTCACTTGGCTGAACGAATCCTTGGCTGTGATCCAACAATTCGATTTTCGAGCGAAGGCGGCTACCATCGGCTTCAATAGCCGCCAGTTTTGGCCCGCATCACTAATAAGGCCACTACGAGCATCGTGACGTGCCGTGTCAATGATCCACACACCGCGCTTCGCTTATTCCATCGAGTACTTGTTACTCGTTGCATGCGAAGTTTGAGCAATCAAAGCTCAGCTTGGAAGAGTTTGCGCCTGATCTACTTGGCTTGCTATCCTTCCGCTAACGGTTCCGTGTTATGTCGGGTACATGTTAATGGAAGGATCAGCAAACAAGCACGACCAAGCCTTCACCGGTGCGATCACACTCGGTGGTTACCTTACCGTAATTGCCCGTGCTTGGGGTATGAGCGTATTTTAGAGATTGCGAGCACGCTGGCTCGCATATGCTATGGATTTACCTAGTTGGCGTTTGAGTGGCTTCAAGCGCTAACTGTCAGGGTCGTTCAATGGAGGCATCATGGCTACCTCCCTAACCAACCCGCAATGACTTTTCGACGAAACTCGCCTTACTTATGGGCCATCGAACCTATCAATCCTGTGGACCAAGAGAGCCACAACATCGACCCTCCTCCCCAGGATCGCCCTTCTTCTTCCACCATTCCTACCACTTCTTTTGCTTCCACTTCCACCTTTCCTACGGGGGACTTTGATATAGCTGCCGCTTTTCAGCAGTTATCCTTGCAGATTGGTGGGGACTGTTAGGCCCCCTCCTATGGTGACTCCATCTTTGGCCGTTTGGCCCGCGTGGAGAATCAGTCATTCCTAGCTGCTCAAGATGCTGAGTACGCTCGGTATTACTCCGGGCAGATGTATCATCAGCTAGTGGACACTGGCCACATTCGACCGTACGTTAACTACTCTTATATACCCATCCAGTTAGGTCCGATCCCTGCTTTTGGCCCGAACGACCAYGTCACCTATCTTTACCACCCTCAGCCCCAGGGTCCTTTCGACTTTGATATSACTCATGGAGGTTGAGCAGACCCTAGGGGCGACCTCACTTCTGAGCCTAGTGTAGGATGGGCCGAGGGATTTACCGGAAGTTGGCAGCCTCATGACGACTGCCCTTTGCCTATCGACCAGTACCCTGACACGCCCAGATACGACTTGCCCCCCCATGTCCCCGCTTCGGACGGACATCCATTTGACCAGTACAACTTCTTCCCACCTCCAGACGAGGTCGAGCGACGCGACTCGCTCCACGCTCGTCTTTTTCCTGACCTTTTTGCTTCACCACACTATGCGGATGTCGAGGACGACTCCGATAATTAGCTTGGGGGAGGTATGCCTTTCAGGCTTACTTGGGGGAGAAATTAGTACTTGCTTGTTTCTTATTGATTATATGTGGCAAGTCTCACTTGGTTGTGTTGTGGTTAGTTCTCTATTTTATTTTTTTTATTTAGAGTCTTTTCTATATAGAGTCTTGAGTCGTTTTTGTAACGCATTTAGCGTCGTTTCCATTATATACACAAAAAGATTTTCCCTTTCTAGCTAGTTTTGAGTCTAGTTTGTAGTTAGGAGTGTCTTGAGTCTTATGTCGTCCTTATGACGATCTTATGGGGAGTCTTTATTTGACTCTCAATCTTTCGTGGGACTTTACTATGCATGTTGGGACACTTAGGAAAGGGTTGTTAAAACCAACGCCTTTGACCTCTCTAGTTCGGTTGAGTCATTGGTTGTGATTGATTGTGATCTTGTTTGGTTTTAGAGCTTGTTTGATTTTTCATTTCCCCRGCGTTTTCAGAAGTCTTGAATGGTACTTTTRGAACCCGTGAGAGTTTTGAGCCTTCTACCGATTTTAGACTTTCCATTACTTAGGTCTTTCGTTTCATGAGTGCTTTGATGACCCGTTGATGTGACTTTGATTGAGAACTTGGCTTATGACTTACTTGGAAAGTGATTTTGGCTATTTTTGTTAGTTTTTCCTTAGGTTTGTTTCGTTTCTTTGTTTTTGTTCTTCATTTTTATTTCCCCTGTTCCCGTTTTAGCCTTTAGCCTTCGTTTCCTTTAGCCATTACAAGCTTAACCCTGCTTGTGTCCCGTAGCTAGAGAAGCATAGTTTTGGTTCGTTTCGTTGTATATATTCGTTTGTAAATAGTTTAGTAAGTAATATAGTAGTTTTATTTTGTAATATTAATGTACTTGTAATATTTCTTTAGTTCTTTCTAAAAAAATATGAAAAAAGAGGAAAATTCATAAACGATCGTAACTTGCTAGCTCCAATTGTTTTTCTCTTAAAGCAAGTGCAATCACCAAAAATATGTTGTTAGTAGTAGAGTAAATTAATTAGTTGCTTATTCTTTGTTTGGTTTGGGCTCTTGTATAGTTTGTGCTTCGGCTAGTAGTATGGACGCGTATGTCTTTCGCGAGTTGTTTTTCGAGGTTAGTGATGATTTTTCTGGGTTTGGTCGATATTTGGTTTTGTGTGATAATGCTTCTCTTAGGTACCACCACATAAAAGTCCGATTACAACCCAAAAAGACCATTTGATTCCAATTTCACAAAAAGTCCACAAGTGAAGGCTATTGAACGAGCACGTCACGGGACCTATGAGAGACCGTCTTTTCCCTTCTTACTCTGATTCTTTGGATACTCCCTCACGGAGTGATTGTTTACACTGCTTATGAGTACCTTACGGATTGATGTGATCGTGGAGTGAGTTGGTCCTTGATGTTCGGTTCGGGGCCTTTCATCTTTCTTTTGGTTGTTCCGTGGCTCCCTAGTAAGAGGTTGTTGTCTTTTCGTCCGAGTTAGTGTCCATTATCATGCATAGTTGAGTCTGTTGTTAGAGTTTGAGCTCACTTTGAGTCACCCTCTCCCGAGGGACATGTTCATTCTCCTCTCTTTTTGCCTTTAGTTGCTTGAGGACACGCAAAAGTTTAGCTTGGGGGAGTTTGATGTAGGGATTTTATATCCCATTTTAGAGTCTTTTTTTCTTATTTATTCTCGTTGTTTTGAGTCATTTTCATTTCAATTTGAGTCCGTGTCCTCGATTTCTACTCCTAACATTCTAACGACCGCTTTTAGCGTTTATGCCGCATTTTCTTCTCTTTTTGGTGTGATTTTCAGGTGTTCTTTAATCCCCCACGATTCGGAGATGTTCGAGCACATTTCGAACCCACCTTTGTCATGTTTTGAAGCATTTTGGAGACCTTGGGAGGCTTGGATATGCAAGCTTGTTTCGTTAGCTTCGCAACGATATATTACACGCTCAGATCGGACGACCAGAGTGAGAGTTATGATGTTTCGAAGGGTTGTTGTGCACTGAGTAGCGGCCTAGTATCGACCGCTYCTGACCGCTACTTGACCATTTTGMCTTGTCTCGTGATTTCCTCCGAGCAGCGCCTTGTAGCTCCCTGTAGCGCCTAGTAGCAGCCTCTGTTTGCCGCTACTCTGTCCATCTGATGTTTCTGTTATGTTCTGCAAAGTAGCGGGCGCTACTGCCCGCTYCTGTCGCCTGGAATTATTTTACCCGGTTTTAGTTTATTTTCTTTTTGGTTTTCTTTTGTTGGGGATTGGGTTTTATGTTATGTTTCTTTCCACTTTTTGGAGGATAGATTGTAATTTACACTTTCTCTCAATTCTTAAACTCTTAGCTTAGTAGTTTTCTCTRTCCTCTCTTACTAGTAGTATTAGCTTAGTTTTGGCACTATTCATTGATCTTCTTCAACTTTCTCTTGCAATTTGGAAGCTTTGTACTTGGATTCTTCAACTCTTKTTTTATATTCAAGCTCTAGTAACTTCTTTCTATCTCTTGCACTTATTTATTTAAATTTTCATGAAGTATTTCATGATTGGTAATTTCTAGGGTTTTATTGATTTTGTTTAGTTTTACTTGAAGTTTTAGATCTTGCTCAAAGTATGTTGATTATGTTTGTTTTTAGGTTTTAAGCATGTGTGAGTAGTTAATTTCCAGGGTTTGGTGAATCCCTCAAATTTGTCATGGATTGCTAATTATTTGTGGGGTTTTGATTCTTGTTGGAGTAAATTAGCCTTGTTTAAGGGGTTTTCATGCTAGTTCTTGTGATTGATCACCACAAGTGCTTATTAATTAGTCTCCTTAATGAAGGATCGAGAGATGAAGTTAGGTAGTAGGCTCCCTTGGACTTGCTTGACTAAAAGACCATGAGAATAGGAATTTCTAGTTAAGGGAACATTGTTGTCACCATGATTTTTGTTTTCAAGCTTGGTTTGTGAATTGTAACCATGAAAATAGGTTGTATTCCATGAAGTAGGCAATCCTTCTAGCTTGTGAGAGTAGTTAGGTGTCTTAGGTGACGTTCCATAGTTGATCCCAACTTGAATCACTACCCCCTTGTTTGTTGCAATTCATTGATGAATTTGAGCGGTGTAGCCATTGCCCTAGACCTTTTTATCCAGGCTAAGTTTCTTGTTCAATCTTAATTCTAGTTGCAATTCCTAGTTTACTGACAAACAATTCACAAAGCACTAGTTTAACTTAGCTTATTTAAACATTGATCTTTCGGTGGTTGATTCAACGCCTCTCATGGGTTCGACCCTTTCTTGCCCTTYCTACTAGTTAGTGAGACCGAGTTAGGTTTATTATTTGAAAGGTTGGCGACGCTCTATCAGTATACTTGGCATCATGAACTGTAGCCTGGGAMTAGCTTCTCGAAGGTTTTGCACAACTCGCATTTGGATGCTTTRTAAGAATTCTAATGGAATTATGAAGTTAATTGCTTTTGAACCCTTTTTCTTCAAAGAAGATTTTGTTACCCCTTTTCCAAAAAGCCGGACTCGACCACTATGCTCAGGCTTCGTTATCACTTCATAGTAGGGATCGTTGTTGTTTGCTCCTCCTTCARGTGGTTGAGTCTCCAATGCCTCCATTTTTTCCTTACAATTTTTAAAAAAGTTACATATGACCATTCAAGAACAATCTTTGGGTGATACAAAGCAACATAATTATGACAATCATAGCTTACCATATTGTCTCTAGTTTTGGAATAACTTGTTTTATAAGCTTTTTTCGGATTTCTCTTCCTTGACTCTTTGTAGACCTTTGATTGAGATGGTTCTTGCTTATTTGGGTCTTTTTTTTAACTATCGGTCTTTTTGTTTATATTTATAAGATAGTTAAAAAATAAAAACATGAAACTAGTTTAGTAAGGCAGTCATGATAAGATGAATAATATATTATATAGCTGTAGCAAGGTTATCGTATTATTTACCAACTCATGTCGAAACATTGCAAGTGATTTTGGTCCCATAGTGTGCATATCATCTAGGAATTCACGATTTCTTTTGTTCTTCGCGCTTTGTTCCTAAMAAGTAAAATCTTGAGTAAGTTTAAAACAGGATCGAAGTAAGAAGTTTAATTTGAAAAGATCACCTATCAGCAACATTAGCTGTCAGCAAAACTGATCATCCTTGCGCCATGATTGAGACAGAATGATAGTCACAGAAATTCGATACTATAGCTTAAGGAAGCATCGGAAGAAAAACATAACATACTATCCCCCTCGTCCCTTTTTTTGCTGAACAAACAAACAAAACCAACCCCTATAGTGAAACCAAATGCATTTTTCAGCTTCAGACTGAAAATTGGAAGAAATATAACAAAATCCCCTATAGTGAAACCAAATGCATACAYAACTAGCAAGAATGACTGTAGGTTTATAATAAGATAGCGACTTCAAAAGGGTAGTGTTCTAAAATGAATAATTTTGAACAAAAAAACAGATAAAAATCTTCAATCTCAGAAATGGACAAATTTGATAATTAAGTACGAGTAAAAGACAATTCTAATACAGTATATCAGAATCAGAAATGTGATCTATTATAGGATTAATATTATGTTTGAAATCGATAAAATATACAATTAAGGACCAACAGCTTACAACAAGCAAATTTCACAAACAAACCTGAATATTCGGATTTCATTGTAAAGATGATCAACACTCTTGGTAGTTGGTATAAAATAACGTGAAACAAATTGTGACTGATCACAATTATTGAGCAAAGACTTAACATTTGGCCCAAATTCTCATATTGGCCATATACAATCTCAAGGTCCAAAATTGGCTCAGTTTCTTCCTTAACACACACAAGGACTTTCTCCCAATGCAAGACCCACACTTCCCGGAAGATTTCAAAAAATAAGAACAATTTTCACCGACCAACAGAATGGCAATTGCAACAAATTACGCAACAAAACCGACAATTTTCATCATTTATCATACCAAAATTAGTTAACTCCTGTAAATTCTAATTTCTCATTCATATTTCAAATGCTCGTCATTTGAAATATGCTATTTCACCATGACAAGCTCAAAACCCCCGAAAAATTAGAATTTTAATCAGATTTAACTGAGATTATGATGTAACTAGCAGTATTACAAGCTGGAAACCCAGAAAACATCCATTGCAAGTTCGACAATTGAGCAATGAAAATATGCATGAAAAAAACAATAAATCAAACTAAATAACTTAGAAAAAATTAAACAATATTACCCACAAAAATAAAGAAAAATAGCAACATAAATGTTCGACAATTGAGCAGACATTACCTTGACAAAACGAGAATAATTTTCGCAAAAAACGCTCACAAATCTCCCATAAAATGCAACAGAAATTCTCCCAAAATACTTGAAACTTTCGCCAACAAAATGCTTAGAATTTTGCCCACAATGTACCCACAAATTCGCCCACAACTACTTCATATTTTACCCACAAAATGTTCGAAAATTGAGTAGAAAATTACAAAAAAAAAAAAAAATCTATAAAAAAGACCCATAATTTGCTCGAAAATACCATTGACTAAGTGGAATGAATATTTGACTGAAAAAGATTGAAGGATTAAGGGTACAGATTGAATGAGGGTTGGAGTGATGTATGGTTTCAATTGTCGTATGGAGTAGAATGAATGGAGGGTTTCAACTGAGAGAGAATGATATGCAATAGAATGAGAGTTTGATTTTTTTTTACCAAAATTTTCATCCACCACCAAATAGAGAAGTTTCCCGGCTATATCAAGTTTTAATTAATAAATTGGATTTTGGTCTAAGGCAACGGTTGAAAAGTAACCGTTGCAATAGATCCCATAACTATTGCCATAGCCTATCTAAGGCAACAGTTTTAAAAACCATTGCCACAAACTGCTGCTTAACATCAAACCGTTGCTAAAAATCGTTGCCTAAACCTGTTGCTTTAGAACAAACCCTTTCCAAAACCCATTGCTTTCGCCTTTTTATGTAGTAGTGACAACATCCAACACTCAATTGAAAAAAACTAGTCGGAGTAGCTTTTGGCTGAAAAGCCAGCTAAAAAGCCAATGAAAAGAGCCAAAAACCAAACAMCTTTGTTAGTTGTTTGACCAAAACAAAAAACCAAAAGCCAATAAAAAAGTCAATCCCCAAAAATGGCCACAACTTACATCGACTATGTGAAACATGAATAGGTTTTGGTAGATGATAAAATTACACATTTTAAAAAAAATGGAAAATGAAAGGTTGAATGAAATTATGAATTATATTGTATTGATGAAAGTGTTGCTTAAATAAAGGAAGTTAAAGAGTGAACATACATGTAAATAGTAGATAGAATATGGAGAGATAATTGCCTTGATAAACAAAAAAAAGAAAGAAAATAAATGAAAAAATTAATATGAAAATGTCATGTGGTGATATATTAAATTAGAACAATTGAGAAGAAAGTGCATGAGAGTACGACAAATGTCCCTTTAGAATTCGCTTTTTATATACTCTGTACTAAATTAAATATAGATATAGATACAAATGCAATCATTGTACTTATAAATCGAATTAATTTTCCTTGGTTCCGTATATGCGTTGTTTGCCATGTGACAAGAATACTTTTACTTAAAAAAAATTGCCAAAAAAACCTTTCAAATATTTATACTTTTTTTAGTAAAAACATTTTAAATTATTATTTTATTGTTTTCAAAAAGGGACCTTAAACAAAAAAATTGCGAGACCTTGCTTAATTTTCAGCATTGACTTCCTATTTTCATTCATCATTTTCACACGCTTTTATTCTCCATTATCAAAATTTGAAGGTGTGTGGGTGCCTCGGGTGATGCAAAAGTGCGTGAGGGTGCGTGGATGCATGGGGTTGTCTTGGCAACAGTTGGGGCAGCAAGGGTGTTGGTAGTGGTAAGGCTTGAGTTAGATTAGTAAAATAGAGAATGAAATAAGTGAAACAAGAGTAGTCAATGCCAAAAATTTAGTCACAACGTCGGAATACGAGCACGAGGTCCTTTCGCACAATTTTTTTAAGGTCCTTCCTTGAAAAGAAAAATAAAAAATAAATCAGAAGATTTATTTTTCCCCAAAAAGAGAATAAAAATAAAAGGTCATTTTCTTTTCTTACTAAAATGAGAATTTTTTCCCTAGAAATAGTTATAAGGTTTCGTAATTCCAAATCCGCTTCGYTTTTGAAAATAATTCTTGACGTACCGTCCACGTTAGTTCGTATATTTTTAAATTTTTGTTTTTACTTTGCCATTGCCACTAGCGAAGATAGTATAACTCGCTACAGGTAGTAGCGAAGTCTAGCTGTAGTTCGCTACTATCAGTAGCGAGTTACAGGGCAACTTCGCTACTGGTAGTAGCGAACTGTAGCTAGACTTCGCTACTACTAGTAGCGAAAATGCCCTGTAACTCGCTACTGGTAGTAGCGAGTTTGCTTGTTAGTCTGGCCAGGTTTCATTTGTTTTTTCAATTCCCATGGCACATTGGCTCTAGCAGTTCTTCTCACCTGCATATTGTAGTTCAAAAGAGGGATAACACCACCAAAGTTCAACCTCTTTGATTCCAAGTCTGACAATTTCCAAACCACGAAAATGTGGCCAACAATATAATCCAACAAAAGAGACTTGGAAACACGCAACCAACCATTCGAAGATTTATCAACCTTGCAAAAATACTCAAGCTTGCAAAAAAACATTGCAACACTATAAACCAGTATAAAAACACAAAACAAAAACAACAAACCAATTGTTAAACAAACATAAACTTAATCTCATTTATAAAGTATTTTTGAGTTGTCCAAAATAGTCCCATAAATTACATGCAAATAAAAAAGTACATAAATTTTAATAAAACCAAAAGTATACTAAGTTTGCTAAATGCCACCTCATGATGAACGGGAAACATCCTCATCAACCTCGGAAATAGTCTCTAATGAAGGAGTCCTTACCTTTGGTAGACCAAAAAGTTTTGAGGTGGTGATGTAGTTTTTTATGCTTCTATCATCGGAGAAGAGGTCAGAGAGGTTGGAATATCAGCAGGAGTGGGAGTGGGTGTGTGAGTGGGAGTGGAGGATGCAATCTCGATCTCGGGTTGCGAGCTACTCGGAGTACAAGGCTGGTTAATCTGAGGTYGTTGGAGTGTTTACTCTWGGGGCTTTAAATCGTCGAGCATCTCGACCTCGACCTCGTGATGATGCACTCGAATCTGAATCTTGCCTAGACCCTAATGGTGATGGAACATGGGCGGTGGAAGGTGTGGAGTGAGTATGAGATCGGTCCTCAATCAGGTATGAAAGACCGGTGTTGGTTAAAGCATCTATACATGTAMAAGCAAGGCCGCGTAACGTCTCCAAAGCGAATGGGTAGGCCTTGTCAAACGGCAAATCAGCAGCACTCTCAAGAACTAACTCTTGTGCATCTTGAGGCCATATCAACTATAGCTTTAGCCTTTTTCATCGAAATTAAAATATAAAACAAAGTCAATAAAATTAAAATTTAACTTCAAATGACATGTATTTAGTATGTCTCGTAGTTAATAGAGAAACCTTACCAAAACATGGTCAGTTGTGGCCGGCTGTAGTCGCTAGGCGGACGCTGGACAGTAGGTGGAGTGATGAGTAATCTAGTGATCTTCCGAAACCATCTGTAGTACTCTGGTTRGGAAGCAACAGTGTATGGAATCCCTGAAACTATTGCTTTTTCGCGTCGATTCCAAGAGTCGAGGTGTTGTTACCGCTTCTTCCATCAACATGGTGGAGTTTTTCATTTGTATCACACGGGTGTGGAATAGCTTGCTCAAGACCGAACTGACGCATGACTCGGTTCGGATAGTACAACTCAATATTTCGAAGCAAATAAGTGCGGTTGTTGTCCGATACATATGAGTATCTGATCGACAAATCTCAGGAAACTGTTGAAGTCTATCCTRCTTATACAGTTGCCAAGTCATCTGTGACACAAAGTTGTTCAAGTTAAAACTATTAAAAAGTAAAGATGCATAAATAACCATCAATAGAGCTAAGTGGACTTAAATATTTACTTGATTCTCTTTCTGGTGACCGAGTAAATCTCTATAAAAAGCTAACCCTCTCGTCGTGTGGGTACCTGACATATAAACTCAAAGCCAGATGAAAAATTTATACAATTAATTAGACACATTAAAACAATTATTTAGACATAAATGTAAGTGCAACTATTTACTTTAAATAATTGGAAAAAATAGATAATTTTAATTTACGAGCATGCCAGGGGGTTAATCTGGGGTTGACGTTGAGATCCAAGAATACGAGTTTCCTCGTCATCGACCTCATCTTCCGCCTCCGGACTATGAGCTCTCGAAATTTTAGGCCTCCCTATTTGAATGTGCTCCCAACTCCAAATCTGTAGAAGTAGCAATGGCCCACAGATCTCGAGAGTACCCTTCTCATACACTCGACATAGCTCGTGATATAAGAAGGCAATTGTCGCACTACCRCAACTATACCTGCCAARTAGCTGAACGTCATGCAAAAGTGGCAAGTAGAGTAAGCTGACCCAATTTCCCGTCTTGTTTGGGAAAAGCACCATACCAAGCAGCATCAAGATGTAGGCTCGACTGTGGTTTTGCACTACGACATCATCTGCATCAGGCGGTATTGCAGAGAACTATTGCCTCAACCAACTAATGTTCAGAGTCGACCCTCTTAAGACTGCCTTCTTTGTTTCTAGATCGGCCCCAGACAGGTCTATCCCTAACAGCTCATGAACGAGTTCACCACACTTGAGTGATCCATTGCATGTCCGGTAACCGCGTCCCCGTGAATACGAAGACCAAATAGTACAGTTGCATCCTGCAAGGTTACAGTGGCCTCACCCACAACCAAATGAAAGGTATGTGTCTCCCTCCTCCACCTCTCAACCAAAGCGTTAATAAGTGAACGACCGATRTGGGCTCTACCACCTACAATCCTATGAATCCCATAAAAACCTGCAAGCCTCGCATACCGAAGTACACGATCACATTTCGATGGCTCCACCTCAAGAACACGAAACATTTAATTTTTATGTATCTACTAGGACTTCACAAGATCCTTCAATTGCTCCAAAGAATCAAACTCCTGTCCAATTTCAAATTCACCACAAAACACCTTGTTTCCAACCCAAGTCCTCTAACTATCTTGTTCTCTAGGATCAACCTCAGGGATTTCATTGAAGCTTTGTGATGGAGCGGACAATTGTATAGCTTTGTRGTTCTCCTCCAAGAGCGCTTCATCATCCTCAATAGCATCCCCATCTACACCKACATCATCAAACCCAAATTGWTCTACGTTATTTTGAAGCATGTTCTCCGATGTGGGATCATGATGTGTTTCAGAGGACGTTGGAGATAACAATGTAGACAAATGATGTTCAGCATCAACGTGGGTCAGCAATCTTGTGAAAGAACCTACCCTAGCATTCTCATTTGGTTGAGGAATTTGCGATTGCAAAAGGGAGGGAATTTCATATTGAGAAGCAAGAGGTCGATGTCGGGTTTGATTCTTTGGAACTTGTTCAATGAACAATTGCATGACATTGGATTGCATTTGAGAAGTAGCGAACCACATTGCCTTAAGGGAATAATTATCATCATCTAACGGGAATGGTGCAAAGGAATTGACATCCAAGGGATACATCATGAGAATTTTCAACTCCGAATGTGTTCGATCACACCCTATCGCTTCATATATTTCCCCAAGAATTTGGAAAAAATTCATACTACGATTAACAAACACAAACTTCTTCTCCCCACCATTATACACAACATCGCCATTACTTTGAATAAGGCTACCGCCAGAACAACACACTAGTGGAAAACTTGAAGATTCGGCCATGTTCTAATCTAACACAAACATTCAGTCATATCTTTAAGTAATATAGGATCAAATCCAATATTTTCTATGTAAAACACATATACAAATAAAAAAAAAGTTTGGCAAAATGAACGTTAGAGATGCAACATGGCATGGCAGGTCCCAAATTCATAAATTAAAAATAMTTAAAGACCTTAGTACCAAATTCATAAATCTTAGTCCCAAATTCATAAATCTTAGTCCGAAACTCATAAATGGCACGTCCCAAATTCAAAAATTATAAATATGTAAACACCTTAGTACTGCAACATGAAATTTATACATTTGAGCTCAAATTTCAAGTGTCATACTTAATAAAACTCATGAAATCAAGCTACAATTGCAACGTAATTCAATTACCATCAAAATGTCATACGTTTGTGCAACTAAATTACACTACTGTAGTACTTTGATTCTTTTTCTTGGTGCAAAATCACTTAAAACAAGAAAATTGCAAAGTTTCAAAACATAGAACAACTGTAATGTCGAATCTAACAAAAAACCTAAGAAATCAAAATTCATAAATAATCTAGTCCATATTCAGAAATTCAGAATGCATAAATAGACAAATACATTAAACAATTTAGAATACAAATTRACAAATTCACAATTTAGAATACACAAATTSAGAAATTCAGAAATTCACAAAATCACAAAAACAAAAAATTTTGGTCCAACTACACAAATTCAGAACAGAATTCACAAATTACATTGATAATTAGAGTAAACAACTCATTTTGGTCGGTGGTGAGTCCCAAATTTGCCAGTTGGGTACAAAGCAGCAGCGGCGGTGGTGAGTGCCAAATTCACCGGTGGTGAGTCCCAAAGCAGCAGCGGCGGTGGTGAGTCCCAAATTCGCAGGTGTTGAGTCCCAAAGCAGCAGCGCCGGTACAAAATCACAAATTAGACGGTTGGCTTTTGGCCGCAAACCTCACTTTAACCACCGGAGTTTGCTCGACAATTGCAGACTGCCCGGTGGAAATGCTTGATGGCCGAGGAGTTAGTGTCATGTGTTTGAAGCGTTATGTGCTTGAAGAGTTGTGTGTTTGAGAGAATGAATGTCACGATTAATTGGCATAATTCGAATGGTTTTTTTGTTTTTTTTTTTTTACTGGCAATACTTCGCTATCACCAATAGCGAGTTTCAACACTACTTCGCTAATAGTGATAGCAAAGTTTCTATTGTTTTTTTTTTTAAAAAAAAAAATAGCTCAAAAAGATCTACTTGGACGGTATAATGGAAATAACTTAAAATACCGACGCAAAGTAGGAATTACCAAAGTATTTTGCAATATTTAAGGAAAAAATTCCTAAAATGATAAATTATAAAATAAAAAGATTGCAATCATTGGATAAATGAGTAGAGATAATTTTGGTCAAAGTGTTCCAATTTAATAAACAAACATGTACTGTTTGAGGCAAYATTGTTAGAAACGAGATCGTATCTTAAGTCAACATATCGACGTAATAGAATCAAATCATTAAAATTAAATTATAGGATCACATACAAAATTTTCGGAAACAAATTGTCTTTGCTTTCTAATGCACAAGCAATTGCAAACAAAAATATAATCGAAGTACATAATATGCATTAACAGTGGTATGATAAAAGTTTTTGGTAATCTTATGATTTTTATCTTTTAAATTGTGGTTGACAAATTTTATGCATCAAAAAATTAGGAAAAGCTGATACGAAGTAGCATTTATTATTAATACTTCTAAAACTTTCATTTATGAAGAGATCTCATACATTAAGGTCACCATTACAATCTTGTTAAGGAACGTCTCCAAATGTTAGTTTAACATTTAACATATTTTTCAAAAGATGTTACTATTTAAAAAAAAAAAKAATGTATGCTAAAATTACATGGCAATCAATGTATTATTGTTTATTTCAATTGAATGTTTATAATTTTAGGTAGCATTTGGATAATTGTTAGTATTTGCAATGCATCAATAGTAAGATGTTGCTTTTCTTTAAAAGTTAATTAAAACTGAAAACCCAAAAACTACATTGTATGGTTCTGTTGTATACTCTGTTCTCAGCACAACTAAACTCCACTATAAATTCACCAATGGCAGAATAATAATCACTCATTCATTTTCCCCATTTCATCATTTAACATAAACCTTGATTTCTGATAGAGTATAATACTATACTCTATCAATTTCAAACACAAACATCCCAATTTCACCAACTCTTTTTTCTCCCAATTTTCCCAGAGTTTCAAGATTCCAGATTTTAAACAACCAACCCACCACAATGCAATCATCATCATCATCATCACCATCTTTTTCCTTAAAGTTCATAATCTTCGTTGTAACCTTCAAATTAAGTATCTCTTTCGGAGTTTCTTTCCCAATTCTCCCCACTTCAAACATCACACTCTTTGGTGATGCACACTTGATCAAGAACTCCGAAAATGCTAACTTCACTTCAATCATTTTAACCAAACACCATCCTTCTTCAGTAGGAAGAGCATTCTACAATTTCCCAGTTCAGTTTCTCGACACTTCAACAAATTCGACGCTTTCATTTGCTTCTCATTTCTCCTTCACAATCAAACAATCCTCTGTCTTAAACCCTGGTGATGGAGTTGCATTCTTGATCACCTCCAATTTGGGGAAATTCGGTCATTTGGGTATGCCTGAATTCAGCTTAAAGTCTCAAGAATCGTTCTTTGCGGTCGAATTCGATACGAAGTTTGATGCTTTTGTTGGGGATATTAATGGCAATCATGTGGGTGTTAATGTGAATTCTTTTGATTCTTTGGTTTCTGTTGATGGGTTTTCATCTGGGGTGGATTTTGGCAATGGGAAGAGAGTTACTGTTTGGATTGAGTACAGAAATTCAATGAAAATGATCACTGTTTGGGTAAGCTACTTACCAAACAAGCCCTTATTTCCTGTCATTTCTGCTCATGTTGATCTTTCTAAGCATATGAAGGAGTTGATGTATGTGGGGTTTTCTGCTGCTAATGGAAATGGGTCTGCAATGCATGTTATTCATGGATGTGAATTCAAGGTTTTTGAGGCCGATTTCTCGACTGTTAACAAGGTTGAGGAGGAAGAAGAAGAATGTGTGAATTGCAGTTCAGAAGAGGTTTCTAATGGTGACAGCAAGAAGCATTCCAAGAAAGTGGAAACCACAGCTGTTTGGATTGTATTTGCATTAAGTTTTTGTATAATGGCAGTTGTTGTTTACATATTGTGGCGATTATGGAAGGTGACAGAATCAAGTAAGGAGGAAAGGAGGAGGATAGAGCTGAGAAAAAGGCCTGCAAAGCTGTATCTCTCCGAGATAAAATCGGCTACAAATGGTTTTAGCAAGAGCAGGGTTATAGGTGAAGGATCATCAGCAACCATCTATAAGGGAATTCTTTTCCACGATCAAGTAGTTGCTGTAAAGAGGTTTAATAACATTAGTAAGAATAGTCTGCTGCAACGTTTTACCATTGAATTCGCCACAATGGCTCAAAGCTTGAAGCACAAGAACTTGGTTGAACTTGTAGGCTGGTGCTGCGAAAATGATGAACTGATCTTAGTATATGAGTTTATGCCAAATGGTAACCTTGATCAGATTCTGCACAACCGTTCTAATGATAACTCTCATGCTGTGTTAACTTGGGAGCAAAGGATGAACATTGTGTTAGGCATTGCTTCTTGCCTCACATACCTGCACGAAGATTGCGAAAGGCAGATAATTCATAGGGATGTTAAGACTTGTAATGTGATGCTTGATTCTGATTTCACCCCTAAACTTGGTGATTTTGGATTGGCTGAGGTCTATGACAAAGAATCTACGTCGAGGAAGCCAACTATTCCAGCAGGCACAATGGGGTACTTAGCCCCGGAGTATGTTTACTCGGGTATTCCCACGGTTAAATCAGATGTTTACAGTTTCGGGGTGGTGGTTTTGGAGCTTGTCTCTGGAAGAAAGCCAGTGGAGGATGGAAAAAATTTGCTTGTTGATTGGATATGGAGCTTATGGGAGAAGGGTAAACTGATTGAGGCCGTTGATCCGAAGATGATGGGGAGGTACAGTATGGCAGAAATGGAAAGGATGCTTAAAGTGGGTTTGTGCTGTGTGCACTTTGATAATAAGAAGAGACCTACAATGAGGGAAGCAAGCATGATGCTGAGAGGGGAACTACAGCTGCCCGTTCTACCTTTTAAGAGGCCAGTTATGAAGGTGAAAGCTGTTCTTCCCAGGGCTTCGAGAAAGACACCGATGAATCATGAAGGTGGTGATGACTTCTCAGAATGTTTTTGGTCATCTCCTAATACTCATTTTAGTGAGGATTAATGATGGTAGTTATGATCAAGATTATTTTTAATTGCTTTTTAGGAGCTGTTAATAAAATCATGAGTATCAAAGATGATTTTTACTGGATGCTTTTCAGCTTTAATACCTGAATTTACTTCGTTTACAATTCTCTGAATTGCAGTGTAACATGGCATGTATTCTTGTATATGGAAAATCTTTGTAAATTCAGAAGAGAATTTCTAAGTTTGAATCTTTCAGATCCCTCCAAAATCATTCTATTATGTTACAGCAAGTGGTAAATTGGTAATTAACTTGGGCTCGCTGATCTGAGTTTAGCAGTATATGTATGAACCTTTTGCTTGCAAATGCAAGATTCATCTGAAATCCTGAATCACTGTAAACAAAGCACCTGATTTTACAGACCAAGACACACAGGATTTCTATTATGTTTGCTTCTGGAGTGCTAAGAACTTAATGCATGTTTTCTTCAAGCTTTCGTAGAACCTTAAGACGAAAGTCCCCTATGCTGTCGAATATGCATTTATATTTTCTTGCACAGATTGTTGTTAATACATTTTTCACATCTACCTTGCTTGTCTTCTCCATACAATAGATGGTGCGTGCTTATAATGGTAGTAGTACGTACTACTCCCAGACAGAAAAATAGAGGCTGGCCGCAGGTAATGATTGTATGCAGAAACTGCCAGGCTACGTACTGCTGTCTGCAGAGAAAAAGCAGAGTGAATGTAGTCATGTAGAATGATATGAGGAATGTGTTAGCATGTACACAAGAACAGAAACCATGGATGGGAATCTATAATGCTRGTATGTAACAAATTAACAATAATTTATTGTAAGATGAATGTGACTATTTAGTTGTTTAGAGAGCGAGAACATGTGAATGTATAGCATCATACTGAATCCGAAGCATTGAACAATGATACACCAGAGTCTGCAGCATATACACATGTTATTTTATGTTATCATATTTCCAGAACTAGTTGCATCCTAGTGATTACTGAGTTTGTATGGATAATTAAGTCTAGCACGCCTTAGCAAAACGGTATAATAGGAGTTTATCTTCTTTTTCCTTAGCTTGACGGCTTCATAGGAGAGTGATTCACTGATTGCCCTCTTCGCAGCCCAGACCCTTGTGAATCTAGTATTAATCTATAATTTAGTACCACTGCAGTTTTTTTAAAAATGCGCAATTTAGTACCACTGCAGTTTTAGTTTTTTCTATAATTTTACATGGTACTATCACTATCGCAKATTAGTTTCATTCTTCACAGCAACATTCTCTAAAATAAAACATTAGTTGACGGATTAAATAAGTTTGAAATATTTATTTGTTTGCTTGCTTTAGAAAATTACTTGTAAAATATTATAAGCCACTAGCTTATATCACGGTTAATGTCCATGTTACATTTTTTTGTTTTTTGGAAATGTCCGTGTTATATATAATCAAGGAATATTTCCCCATATACCCCTGACTTTAAGTCTAATAACCCATATACCCCGTGTTTTTAGATTCGCCTCATATACCCCCACATTAGACAAAATAGCCCAAATACCCTTAATGAGGATGGAAAACCTAACGCCCTTAATTTTCACTCAATTATAAGGAAAAATGGAATTAAATAATCCGAACTTTTGGACTTCCGCTCAAAATAATCCAAACTCGAGTTTATCTCAGAATAATCCCTATTAGCACTCTCATCTTCTCAAAACGATCCCATATCAAAAGTGACCTGTAATTGTAMGTAAAACAAGATGATTAACTTGTTTGACCCTTCTAATTACATTTGACCAACCTAATTAACTACAATTACTCACTAATTATGCAACTTAACTAATAAATTAAAACTAAAACTAAAACAACCATCACCCTACCACTACCCTCTCACTCCCACCACCCACCCACTGCACCACCCACCAGGCCAGCACCCTCGCCACACCTTCTGCCTCACCCTCACAACACCCACAAGCACCCTCACTCACCCTCACAGCACCCTCACTCACCCTCACAGCACCCTCACCGCACCCTCACAGCACCCTCACTCACCCTCACAGCACCTTCACCACACCCTCACAGCACCCACAGCACCCTCACTCACCTTCACAGCACCCTCACTCACCCTCACGGCACCCTCATCGCACCCTCACAGCACCCTCACCGCACCCACAGCACCCTCACTCACCTTCACAACACCCTCACTCACCCTCACATCACCCTCACTCACCTTCTCATAACACCTACCCATCAGCACCCTCACCGCACCCACTAGCACCCTCACCGCACCTTCTCACTCACACTCACTGCACCCACAAACTCCCAAATCGCAACCACCCCAAAACCTCCCTCGTTCTTCCTTCAATTGCTCCACRATCGTGATGCGAGATCCGGCGATGGTGTTTCGAGGTTGGGGGAAGTGATTAAAGATGAGGCGGTGGCGTTATGGAGGTGTCGGAGCTGACAGGTTTCGAGGGTGGGGGGTCGAGGGAGGGGGTTTCGGTAGTTGGGGGGTCGAAAAATGGTCGGACGATTGGGAGGGCGGTGACTGGGTAGGTTGGGCTGGGGCATGACGTGGTGGCTGGGTGTGTGGTGTTGGGTTGCGGTGGAGAGAGGAGAGAGAAGGTGAGGGTAGGTTTAGGGGATTAGGAGAGTTAAAAGGGAGAAAAGAAAAAAGAAAATAAAAATAAAAATAAAAATAACCTGTTGAACAGGTAGAAGGTTAAAAGGATCGTTTTGGGAAGATTATGTATTAAAAAAAGATTATTAAGAAATAAACCTTGGATCAGATTAATTTGAGAAGWGGGGCAAAAGTTGGGATTATTTAATTCCATTTTTCCCAATTATAACCCTTAATTAACTTATTTAACCCTTAAACACTCTATAAAGAAATTAATTAGCCATGCCTCCATCTTCAACAGCCAGTGTGACGCAGCAGCAACACGATTTCACGATATCTCCAACCTCCATATCTTTATCTCCATCAAATAAATTCACTTCAATTCATCTTCGACCTCCATATCTTTATCTCCATCAAATAAATTCATCTTCAATCTCCATTTCACGAATTGCAACAGTGAATTACATGAATTAAAATCACGAGCAACAAAACCCAATTAAAACCAACATATTAGGCATTTTAATGGGGTTTAATTGGGTTTAATTTGTGCAAAACAATAGCAAATTTACGAAGCTAATTCAATCTACATACTACGTATCTAAATTGTGTACCTTCACTTTGCTACATATCTGAACAATAGCATATTTACACTAGAAGCCAAGAGGGAAGAGTAGATATTTAGAGCATTAGAAAATAAATCTACATATCTGCTATCTCAACCACTAGATTTACACTTTTATTTGCTATCTCAGATTTAGATATCTAAACAATTCAATCTAGGGAAATTCTAAGCTATACACATGAGGTATAGCCATTTCTAAGCTGTAACTATGRTTTTGAGACTTTCTCAACTATACCCATGAATTGCTTTCATTTTATCAACTATACCCTCCCCTAATTCTTCCGTTAACTTTCCGTTAAAAAATCTGTTAACTTTAATTAAATAAAATTTAAAACTCCAAAAATAATATCTTCTCATAAACACTACCACACCACCCTGCTCCTCTCACTTCACCACAACKACCCGCCGTCAACACCCACCATTGAGCCCCAACCTGCGAGCCGAAACTCACGCAGCACCACCATCCGCCAGTAATGCCCACCAGTGAGCCCCAACTTGCGAGCCTAAACCGGTAGTAAAAGGCGGTGCTACTGTGAGAGTGTGGGAGTAGAGGGTGGTGCAAATGAGGACGGTGGTGTTCGAAAGGGGTTGAGTTGTTAACTGGGTAGTTAGGGGTGGGCCAACGTGATGGAGTCGAAGGTTGGCTGGTTGTGAGAAGGCTATGGATGCAAGGTGGTGGTGGTTAATATGGTAGTTTTTTAGAAGTGGTGGTTATGGGGGAATTTAGGCTTTAATTTTTTTTATTTTTTAAGTTAACAGATTTTTTAACAAAACTTAACCGGTAGATTTAAAGGAGGGTATAATTGATAAAATGAAAGCAATTAATGGGTATAGTTGAGAAAGTCTCAAAAGCATAGTTACAGCTTAGAAATTGCTATACCTCATGTGTATAGCTTAGAATTTCCCTTAATTAATTTATTTAAAGTTAACGATTTTTAACGGAAAGTTAACGGAGGAATTTGGGAGGGGTATAGTTGATAAAATGAGAGCAGTTCATGGGTACAAGTTAGAACTTTTAAAAAGCTTGGAGACAGCTTAGAAAYTGCCAAACCTCATGGCTATTCAATCTACATATCTCAAGCTATATATTTAAAAAATTACTGAGATAAAGCAATAGTATCAACGAAGAGCTTGAGATAGTAGCGACTTTCGAATTGGAGCGAACATGTCAATACCAGCCCACAAGACCACGACCACGAGAAATTCGGTAAATAGCTCACACACAAAACAAGTAAATTGAAGCGACCTTCGAATTTAACTAACAAATTTGGACGAAATTGGGTTTGTAAAATTGGTGTTTTTGAGAAGATGGATATGTATGAATATACTTTGTAATAAGAATGATAAAATTGCTCGTGTTCGTCAACTGGTTATTGTTGCTCGAATTTTGGGTGTTTATTACTGCTCGTGGTCGTGGGCTTGTAGTTATTGGTCGTGGATGCTGCTCATTAGGAAGAAGCAAGAAAGCTTGGTGGTGAACTGGTTATGGTGGAGGTGGGAAGAACAAAAGAACTGAAGAAGAAAGGAGAGAAAAAGGATTAGAGGATAAATAAGTGAATTAAAGGTTAAGTTATAACGGCGTTACGGATTTAACAGAATTTTGGGTCATTAAGGGTATTTTAGTTATCATCTCTGATGTGGGGGGGGGGGTGTATGGGCTGTTTCAAAAAACATGGGGGTATATGGGTTATTAGGCTTAAAGTTAGGGGTATATGGGGAAAAATCCCTATAATCAAACATTTGTTTTTTAACTGTACATCTTTCATTTACCAAGTCTTTCCTTGAAAAATATAAATATTAATCTTCTTTTCTTTAAAAAACAAAAACTCACCTATATAGATTTTTTTTATATGAAAAATGAAAATTAGGTAGTGATTTACAAATGGCTAATATATCCATATCCATACTATATAAAAAGGGAACAATCCCTATACTATTGCAATGAATAGTATGAATATTGGTCATAGCCCCACAACAACCCACATCATCAACCCGCCCGTCTAACCCACCCAGCCCGACCCCCAAAATCCCACCCTCCTCCAACCCCCCAAAGCCCACAATCATAATCCCCCATCAACATTTCACTCCCCCTCACACTTGCGTAGCAGAAATGGTCGTTTGCAACTTAGCTCCTTCTCCAAGCTCCCGGTTATCTACTCCATGAAACTCAGAGCTCGTATGGGTGTCACCCTTCTCCCTCTTCCTTGATTTTCCCTCCCCTAAAACTTGCTACCCTTCTCTCTTTTTCTTGGTTTCAGTTGGTGTTTTTGAGTTTGATTCAAGTTTCGATTAGGGTTTTGGAGTAATGATCATGTATCATGACTCACGAGTAATCTAGATGCAATAATGATCATGTATCATGACTCGTGAGTAACCTAGATGTAATTACTAAATTCTAGATTAAAGCTTTTCTTTAGTGAATCAATAGAGAAATAAAAACTCCGTACTTTTACATCGTAGTATTCAACTTTGGTGCGCTTAACAAAGACATTTTTTTATGTCTATATTAATACTAATTCGTACTTGATTTTACCTAATGTATCATTAGAGCTCGTGAAAGTTCTTTAGCTATAATCGGATATAAATCCATTAATGGTCACCAACAATTGTAAAAAGAAAAAAAAAACGCACAAGACATCGCGTYAAGCAACCAATCATTATAAAAATCGTCCGAGGCATCGCACGCATCGCGCGCGCTGCAACGGCTAGTGAAACAAAATATTTGCCGAGTAGTTTATATAAAGCACATGGCCAGTATGTGAAAATTTTGCAATAAATTTAAAAGTTTTTTGATGGAAAATTTTTAACCGAAAAGTGACAGTTTTTGACTTTTAAGGATCAATTTTGAAGACGAAATTAGCCAAAAAACTAAATAAAAAATCACATTTAGATAAAAGGTTTCTTGCAATGGTCTTCCTTAGCTTCTAGCAACGAATTAACAACGGTCTATATTATTGCAACGACTTTAACAACGGTCTGTATTATTGCAACGGTTTTAATGTGAAAAGGTAACGATATCAATAAAATCTGTTGCAATAGATTACTTTAGTCAACGGGTTGAACACAAGCCGTTGCAATTGAGTACTTTAGGCAACGACTAAACCTTATTGCAACAACTTTAGCAACGTTCGTGCAAAAGCCCATTGCAAAAGGTCAGTAATATTTTACGAAGTATTAGGTCTTGTTTTGGTTACATTGGAATTGACTTCCCATGGGAATTCATATTTCATGAGAWATATTTTCCCTTCTTAATTTCCTAGAAATTAGTCAAAAGTGTTTGGTTGATACCAAGGGAAATTTCATTTGATGGGAAATTATAATCACCAAGGGGGGAATAGGTGACTTATTTCGCATGTGTTGTGCGGAGTAGGAATATTGTTATGGCATGGCGCAAATCAAATTGATGCAAAGCTCTAATGTAATTTAACCCCAACAAATATTTTACTTAATAGAATTTATAATAGAGATAAAATTAAAATACACCAGTATTGTACAGAATCTTAAAATAGTGTTGCCAAATAATGGAAAAACCAAAAGTACATAACATGATATCAAATAGAAAAATCAAAAGTGAAGTGGTATTAAATGGAATATCTATAGCTAATAGACTGTTTGGTTCAATATTAGTAAGGGAAAGGAAGAGAACGAAAATAAATTCAATTTTCACGTACTTAGTACAGAAGAAGGAAGAGAAAGGAAATAAGAAATCAAWTGTTTAGTGATAGCCCTTCGTTGTGACTATAAAAAATAAACGTAACTTGGTCTCACTAAACTAGCAAGGGTAAGTAATGGTCAAATCCAAGGGAGTTTAAGGGAACAGAAGAAAAAAGAAAATAAATTCTATTTTCATGAACTTAGTTTAGAAGAAAGAAGTGAAAGGAAATAAGAAACCAATTGATGTTTAATGATAGCCCTTCATTGTGACTATAAAAAATAAACCTAACTTGATCTTACTAATGACTAGAAAGGGCAAGTAAGAATCAAATCCAAGAGAGTTTATGTTGTCATCGGCTATATATCCACTCTAAAAGCTAAGCAATCAATTCAATGAGTCAAATGTGGTTTAACAAACACAATTAATTAATAAGGAGATTAACAATTGACTAAGGTAACAAATATGTAACTGAAGGGCCCCGGAAAGGGTCGTTGGGAAAACCTAACCGGTGCTCTCAAAATCACAATTTATATTCCGATAATACAACTATACCAAAGTATAGAGGTGAGTTAGGGGTCGATCCTCTGGGAAGGTAACAAAAGGAGCTTAAATTTAAACAACACTAGCTTGGGAAGTAAACATACTTTGAGGTGTTGAAATTGAACTAAAACTAGCTAAGKAAACTCTTGAAATAAGCTTTGGGGGAAAACAATTACTCTAAACACTTAGGAGTAACTAGTATCACCTTCCATAGTTAAGTGAAATGCCAATCAAAGAGTGAGTTCATCTCCAACAAACAYGGTGATTGCAATCATGGTTTGGAATTGTGATTAACATCATCTCCCAAGTTAATTAACCCTCTCAAAACAAGTTCAAACCCAAGTCATCTCAAGTTCTTACTAGTATTGAGCAATCAAGAATCAAACCAATTCCCAAGTCAAACCTCACAATCCCTTGAAAAGGGTTGAATTACGTACCTCTCACCTCACAAACAATGGGTGGCCAAATGCATAACAATAAGGCTTGAGAAATCACAAATCAAGGCATAAATGATGATTGGAGAGAACAAATTATATCATCTTGGCATTGTAAGTATTATAGAAGGGACAACTAGCCTCCTAAGCTACTAAACTACTCACACATCATGGTTACAACAAGAATAGCAAGAAATACAAAGGAAAAGCACGAACTAGAAGCCATTAAAGCAAGGAATTTCAACAACAAAAGGGTATCAAAGAAAACAACTCTAAACTATTCCAAAACAAGAAAAACTATGATCAAAACCTTTACAATCACAAGAGTTATAAAACTAGAAGTAAAAGAAATCAAAAACTCAAGCATCAACAATACCCACAAAAATTGCATAAAACGAAAATCATACAAAACTAACAGAAAACAATAATAAAAGTGAAATCTAAGCAAAGAAATGAAATTCCCTTGAAATTTWAGGTCAAAAGCATATTAGAATTGTAAGATTTGAGCAAGAATTGAGAAAACTAGGGCAAAATCAAAAGCTTCAAACTACTCTCTAATGGTGGATTGAAGGAAAAAGAAGATTAAAAAGAATTCTGAAAACTACTCTCTATTCTATTCTATTCTATTCTATTCTATTCTATTCTATTCTATTCTATTCTATGTTATGCTATGTTATTGTACTTATTTTTTAGTTTCTCTCTCCTAAAGCTATATATACAAAGCCAAAATGCAAGCTCAACTATTTAAAAATTTGCCATTACTAAATTACACATGTGCTTCAAAACTCCTCCAAGTCAAGTCAAAAGTGCAGAAGTCAACATCCAGAGGTGTCACGTGGACGCGCGTGCGGACGCGCAGGTAGAAATGATGCGCGGGCAGATGCGCGTGCAGGCTTTAGTATGCGCAGCCACGTGTAAAATGCTATTGGAATGGCTGCAGGCGCGGAAGAGGGGGGGCGCGTGCGGACGCGCGTGCGAACGCGCGTGCGGGTAAAAAGTGTGCGGCGGCGCCTAAAATGATTTTTGAAAGGAGGAGGGCTCTGCAAGTYCGGATGGAGGCGCGTGCGGGCAAGGGACGCGCATGCGGACGCGCGTGCGAAACCGGAAAAGACCGCGTTTGTAAGACACCACTGAAAAATGTGTCTCCCAAATGAGGTAAATCCGATGAAACATACCACGCGTCCAGCGTTTGTTTCGACTCAGAAAAGATGCTTTGAATTCACAAAAGTTGGAAATACGTGAGTTCGTACTCGGAACTATTGAGCAAAGGTCAATACAAGGCATATTTTTTCTTTCGGTTTCTCAAAGGTTTTTTTCAAACAAGTTCTGGCGATTCTCATGCTTTTTGATTTTCATCATGTCCGTCACATTTTTCGAATCCGCCAGTATTTTATAAATTATTTTCTTGATTTTTCCTATGATTTCTATGAATTTTGCAATGTTTAATACCGCAGAATACCGCAGAAAATCCCATGAAATAATTAGAAAATACTCCCGGAAATACGTGGAACCTTCTAGAACTTCTCAGAACTCCTTGCTTGGAGAGCAAGGGTGTTCTAGGTGCGTCGAAATCAAGGGAAATCACGATAAAATGGAGGGAATCAAAATATTTGAGGTTTTTGGAAAATATATTACGAAATCATTGAGCGTATATAAGAGAGTTGAAGCGTATATACGCTGATTCAGGAGCGTATATACGCTCCATAATCCTGCGTTATACGCTCAAACCAAGCCATACGAAGTTCCCAAACCTTATGGAAAGTGAAGCAGCGTATATACGCTACAAGATGAGCGTATATAGCCAGGAAGCAGCGTAATTATACGCTTTCCTCTTGTAGCGTATATACGCAGGGTTTCCTTGCCCTCGTTTTGCCTCGTGCCTATAAATCTCCCCTTGCCTTGCTCAGTCCGATACACCTTCACTTTCACACTACAACACGCACACTTCTCGAGACATTCGTCTACCTCTCTCATCTCTCTCTCTAAAAACATCAAAACAATACACATCTCCGTTTTTAAGTTCAAAGCCATCGATTCTCTTTTCGAATCACAAGCCGATAACAAGGTTGAATTCCTGAGATTACTCACATGAATTTCTCTCACTTTCTTTTTAATTTGAACTAACCATTGTTATGGAGTTTTATGCAATTAAAAAACAATGTAGAAACTCACTTTTAATCGTTTATGTAAAATAGTAGGTTTTCTTAATGCTTTCAATGTTTCCATGGTTTTTGGTTTTCATTCTTTTCATCTCATTTCATTTAATTATATCCATTTGTCAATAAACGATTCCTTATTCTTTGTATAGCAATTCAAGGCGAAGGATTCATTGCGCTTGTGTTTTAATCATAACTAACGATTTTGTTTTTTTTTGTCTTTGTATAGTGGGGCTTCAAGGCGGAGGATTCACTTCGTTTCATTTTACGAACTAACCTTTGTTTTTTATTTTTGCAAGATTTAGGTAAGATGAAGTTTTGCATATCTGGATTCATATACTTTCAATATACTCATATTTATTGGTTGTTGTATACTTTGTATATATTTTTCTAAACAAGACGGACAATTATGTTGAAACAATTAAGTCAGATAATTGACAATTGCGGTTTTTTAGGCGCGTTTTTAACTTTGATTAAAATACAAAGTGGTTCACAATTCCTTAGGTTAGGTAGTCTCCTTGTGCATAATAGAAAACTACTACTTTAGTAATGTTTAGGACTAGTGGTTTCTAAGGTTTGCGAATATGTAAGTTGTGTGCATTCCATAATCGTGGGGATGAATGAATTGCAATGAGACCGAGTAGAAGGCCGCCTACATGGCGGGCGAATTGGGTTTCCAGATCTGATTCGTCCATTCCGACCCCAACCACGAACTTGGGTTTACTTGAATTGCGTTGGGGGCCATTTTTTAGGCAACAACTTTAATCCCGGGCGTCCGGAAATAACCTTTCTAGGCACGGTGGGGCGTGACCTCCCCCTTACTCCGAACAAACTACCCAAACCGCAACTCCCACCGTGCGGTTTCGTGGCTCAAGCCCACGCAAAAGCACCTCGATGTAGTACCAAGCCGCGCGCCCGCTATACGCTGAGGGCGCGGCCCACYTCCTACACGTGTCCGCACCAAAAACAAATCTGGAAGTCCGGAACTTCCTYCAGGCGCGTGCAAACACGCGTGGACAAAACTGGACGCACGTGCAACCCCTTTGTTGAACAATCAAACTTCGAACGACCATAACTTCTTGTTCGGTTCTCGSATTGCAGCTTGTAATATATCGTTGGAAAGCTCTCGGAGTCTACTTTCCAATACAAAAGCGTCACCTGCAAACTAAAAGTATACAAAAAGATATGGGTCGAAGAAGATGTTAGAGCAAACGTTTAAGCGCCTTAAGGCTTATCCAAAGCAACCAAACGCAAACCAACAAGTTGGAAAGCTTAAAACCAACATGTGAACTTCTAGGCAACTTGCAAAATACTTAKAAAGCTTGTAATTTAGTGTACAAAGATAGAAAAGGAGAGAAAACCAAGGAAAAACCTGCAAAAACCACTAAAAACTAACAAAGCTTTGCAAAACTAAAGAAAGTGGAAATCTAACCAAAAGGTTAGTGAAATGATATCAAAAACACACAAAATGGCCAAAATAAGGATGGAATAAGTGTCTAAATGTGACCATTTTGGGCACTTATCAACTCCCCCCAACTAGGACCTTTGCACGTCCTCGAGCAAAGTAAAGCAAAGCAAAAGAAAAAGAAAGAAGGAAACTATACACTAACTCACTTTCGTAGGAATCACGGTCACTTTTAGCAACTAGTGACAAGCCCTTTAAACCCTCAAATCGCTAAGAAGGYCGAGGAAGGTCTCGTGAGGGTTTCCAAAGAGAAGACCCACAACTCTATAAATAAGAAGAAATCAAGGCAAAGGTTTTCAAAAACCCAAAGAACACAAGAGAAAGAACCAAAACAAAAAGAAAGAGAAACAAAAGTGTGATTTGGATTGGATTCCTTGGACTTAAGGGAGGCTAATAAGGAGAAAGGATGTCCCCCAACTAGAACTCAAACAAGAGTCAAATAGATGTCACAAATTGTGTGCAACTTTCAAAGCTTGCAATAAATCAAGTCATTCTWCTCTCTTCCTCTCTCCAAAGCGACCCTCCTTGGCCTCAGGTAGACCAAGCTTGGTGACAACACATAGCTCAAAGGTAGAGCTCAAWGAATATCATAGAGAGATTTCAAGAGTGAGGTTTAAGGAAATCGTGACTCCCTTCACCTCTTGTGACTCAACTCTCAAGGTCAAAGGACTTTCCGGGTTGTAATGTATTGGCTAAAGGATGGGTGAGGACAAATGTATTTGGCTTGTGGT
>SNQN01000732.1:3892-40150 GCA_008642245.1 Bassia scoparia
GACTGGTAGATTGTAAGTTAGTGAGATCCAGCGATTATTGTGTCCCTCATGTAGTTCTCTTTGTATGCAAATGGTGGTGCTTGGGACATGGGGATTGTTTGAAGTGGCGTTGTTTACGTACATTCATATCTCATTTCGAGTGTGTTACGTTGTAATGTGGTCCTCTTAGGTGGTTGGAATGTGTCAATTCTATTGTAGCATCCGTCGTGTTCTTTCTCTTCATCATGAGTCCAACAGAGGAATAAACGTAGCCAAAAAGTGTATGTTCAAGATTGAATATATCTGTGAGTAAGGTGTCACAATTTAGCTTTTGTACTCGACAGGTCATTGACGTGTTAGTGTGATACATTTTTTTTTGAATTAAAATCTATAGGGCGTTGGAAAGCAAGTTTATCTACGCAATACATGTTACGCTAAGTCCTCGAATATTGGGCTCAGGTAATGGATTATTGTGTGTTTGCAATATATGTTTTGAATCTTGGGCTGCTCATGCTCAGGCGGTAGTTCTTTTCATTGAGAAAAATATGGGGTATGCTCATTTGTTCAATTGTTTCGACGTGATTATGGCACGAAGTTAGACGGTTGCCCGCATCTCTTTGATTGTTGACATCATGAGGTGCAACCTTCCATATGTTCGTAAGGTAGGTTGAAGAACAACCCTAGGCCCCCGGGGTGCATTACTGGCATAGGGGGGTATGCCTAGCCACTAGGAAATAAGGAGATGAGAGCTCCATGTTCTAAAAGCACTACGAGTTATTGATTCGAGGATGCTACAGTTTAGATAGAGGGTTGTGTCCAAGCGCTACTGGGCAAGACAGTGTGGGGTTGGAAACTAAAGTGTTGGGGGCCTATTCAAAATGTCGTTTGTCTGAATACTTGTGTAATTGTTTAACGAGAGTAGACCAGTTGGACTGGTCTACTTGTGGTTGGTCCATGAGTGCAGCGGAAGTAGGGTGGCCGTGCGTGTTGGAGGAGTTGCTTTGTGATGTTTTAGTACACAGTAGAAGGTTAGATAAAGAGATATTCATCAGGGAGAGCAATTAAAGTAATAAAAGATTGTGGCAGCATCATCTTTCGTAAATTGTTAACGGAGGTTCACCATCCAATAGTTGAGGAGCTGACCAAATGGATGGTATCTTACTGCTCCTTCCTTACATCCGTCAGTTGTGATTCTTTTTATTGTATATCTATCTACTACGCGAACATTTGAACGACAACTCTCTCTTCTCACACTTTCCAACCTTATGGGAACTCACACAGATATCATTACTCTCGCTCACTGACATTAATATACAGCAACAGATCAACCCTAGCACTTTCCTAGTAAAGTTTTTATGTCTTGACAACCAAGGGTGCTTAGCTATCCATGCAGATACTATGAACTCACAAGTCACTCGCTATTATAGACATATATGTAACGATGCTAACTCCAGTTCGTATCCCGAAACTGCGGTTAGATTGGGGATATACAAACTGAAGCAACGTGACTTTTCTTCCTCCAATTTATCGGTCAACTTTATAATGAAGGTTTAGCAAAGGTATTTGATTAGGCGTTAATATTAGCCTGTGTATTGTGTGAGATGTCTATTTGGTGTCCTGAACAGTGTCGCCATTTGGGCAGCTTGATGATCTAAGAGGCTTAATGGAGCTTTGGTGCTTCTCTATTGTTCTTTTTTCTTTACATCTCCTTATACAAATACTCGTATTTAGAATGAACATCGTAGGAGTGGAGTGTTCTTTCTATATTCGTGAGTCTAATATGCATTTGGATATTTCTTACTACACTATGAAGCCTAGAAGCCTCATTAACTAAAGGATGATTTATTCCAGCACGAGAGAAGCCCATAGATGGATATAGTATAGAGACTCACTAATGCCAGATATATCTAACTTCTTTTAGATTCTATTGGTTTTATGCAGGAAGTTGACGATAAGACTATTATTCCACACCGAAGTATTGAGAGTGAATTCATAAAGAAGTATTTCTGGAGGTTTGTATAGGTGAGTAACTTAAAGTGCTTAATTAGCTATTGTGTAAGGATATGTCTCTACGGCGCAGTCATATAATTAGTTGGATAAACACACTCACTTACTCTCAACAGATCTGCAGGGCATGTTCGGGATACGATCAAGTGGCCAGTTAGGGGGGAAAAGTTTCATTAGAACGGACCTTGTGTGTTATATATAAGAAACCACTTTCTCACTGAGATAAGAAAGATGGATCTTTATTAAAGGAGAATAAACTCTTCGCACACACTCACATCTTTTCTTAGGCTCGGATACTTGAGGTTCCTACAAAGATGAATCCGCGTTGTGACGTAACAGTACAACTGTTTCTCCCGCTTATTTTCCTAATGATCAACTAGGTGAGGGGTGTTTCTTATTATTGTTACGACACCAACACTAGTTTAGTTGCCTTCAACTTAAGGAGAAAGCTTTTTCGTGATAATAGGCCAATGCATCCAACAATTACTTAGGAGGCGCAGTCTTAGCGCAACAGCATTCACATTTCTACTTGTCAAATCGTCCGCGAATCTTTATCTTAATCACACAATGAATTAGTGAGAGACTATTCTATATCCTCAGAATGATATTATCTCAATATGTGCTAAATTTCACAACTATCGGTCAAAGAAGTATTTCTTAAAGATCCTACAAACTCTAAAGACTTGATATACTGTCTCAACTGATTCTTTCTCGAAGTATTTCTTAACTTGAAAGTCATAGGTACTTCTCCTATGTAATGTCAACTAAATACACATATATACAGGTAAAGCAGTATTGAAGAAAACACGAAAAATTGATACATGCCTTGCTTAAGCACATAGCATGTCATGTCTTTTTCACATTGAATAAACCAGGATACGAGATGGTAGATTTCAATCAGTAATTGATGTTTATCGTGACATAGAGAGGGTCATATAGCACACCTTAACAGGAGTAAGTATAGATAAGCTGAATGTTATCGGCTCTTTAAGTGATGTAACTGTTGTCTCACGCAATAAGCTACATTATGTGGAGTATTTTCCATACCTCAATTCTATCTTGAAGAGGCGTGTTGTGGTGTTAGGCTCGAGCTGTTAATATAGTTCGCTGAATTTTTGGATTATTAGGTCCAGCTTCATTTTGAGGACTAATCTTTGTTTCTATATAACTGCAAAAGCAGAAAGATAACACGAAGCACACGGTACCCAACAAACAATTTACACCTTATATTGAGCAAGAAAAGAAAAATGTGTATAGCAATAGCAAGCATGAGATGGAAATTAAGTTTGAAAGAAGAAAACAGTGATAGACATAATGCTTTTGACAGTGCGATTATACATATTAGAAAATACATATGGTTGCCAAATCTGAGATAGCTTACAAAGTTTGGTGTTGTAGGATTCTCTGGAAAAATTACGGTATCAAGAGGTTAACTACTGCGAGAGAGGAGTCTTAGAAAGTATTTCTTATAAGAGATTGCTGCAGGCAGTAAAGATGCAAGAAACAAAAAACCAGTAAATGTGTGTGCGAGACTGGGGGAGTCAAAAGGACACGAGCATATATGATGGCAGTTTGGTTCAGTTAAAGATCTTCCTTATGTAAAAGTCGATTCTTACCTGTCGCGTGAGGTCCTGGTTGTGGTGTGTGCTCTAGGCGTCTCCCCTTTCTACTGTGTTAACATCCACAGTTTTTCTTGTTAATTTTAAGAAGGTAAGCTGAGATCAAACATACAATTCATGCATTAGCATTTTTCGGTGTTCTAATATAAGAGAGCTGACACTAAGATATTTTTGCTATAGACTCGTACACATTGGGTTCTTTTTCTAACTTTATTTATTCATGTCCTCCCTCGCATACTCCGAAAACGTATAAATTGCAGCAATAGCAAAATTTCTTTCACATGTGTCAGGGGAATTTAGATGTTGGTACTTAAATTTCAATGATTCGAAATAGTTTTGGTTTCATAGGGGTGTTCATAGTTTCAGGATAATCGGCAAGATAGAAAGTTTAGGGTTTAAATACAAGATCTCCTGTATTCTTCTACCAGAGAGTGTGTTATTTGGTGTCGGCTATTAGAGTTGCTTTTTGTTTAATTAGTTATATGATGGAGTTTCAAAAATTTTAAGGGCATCATTGTATATAGAAGGGGTAACATGGTGAAGGCTCTTTTTGTATATGAATCAAGTGCTGTCAAACAAATGCGGAATCACCAATGATGGTAACAAATTTTGTTCGATGATTTTTATCATTTGTCTCGAACCAAGAAAGTAGAGGGCTAGAACACACTAACTTCTACGCAGAATATTACAGGGCCACAAACAGTGTTAGTATCGATGCCAAAATGTACAAAGATTTATTCGAAAGCAGAAGCAATGCAAAGTTGGACCAAAACGCATCAAATTTAGGAGTATCAGCAGTTCTCAATGATGACAGTTGAACATATTTCCGGATCTGAAGTTTCTTCCAAACATAGGAGAAGCTGGCCAAAAGGTGAAAGCTCGCTCATAAGAATACTTTACGAATACTAATTTGGCGATAACAAAGAATTGAGCTACAATGCAAGACCGGGGTACTATGGACATTAAATTTATAGGCCTTAATTAATAAATGAGTGCTACTAGGAAATCATTATGTGGCAGGACGCAATTAGACATGACAAAGTGGGATATTATACATGATACAGATAATCAAGTATTAGTCAACCAATCAATACTAAATGAGGCATGCAAGACCTCAGTTAGTCGCTACAGTTATTCTTGACTTTACATTGTGAATACTTCCATTACTTTTCGGATCTTTCCAGTGGTTTCATTAATGCACTCCCTTTTTTCTGATTGCAATTTTTAGCAAATGTTTCCAATATTGGAGTTAATTGGTAATGTCTTTCAACTATAACTCATTTTGGGGAAGAAATTAGCCTAATGGTTGTGTAATCTTCCGAGTTGAGATGGAGTCTTGTTACAATTCGAGTAGATGATATTATTCAGGCATATAAAGTTGTGCAGGATACCAAATTATGTAGAACTACATCATATGTCCACATATCTTTGCGGTGTGAAGAATAATATCACTTGTTGCGAGTAACGGCATTTAACAAACTATGACAGATTGGTGGGTCTATGTCTGTGCGGAAATTCCAAATGCAGAGGGTAGGTAACCACTACAAAAATCACACAAGTGCAAGAGAAAGTTGGAAAGGGTATGGTACTTACGATGTCCCGACAATGTAATAGTCGATCAACATATAAATATAATGTATTCGAAGTATGTACTGAGTTGGCGTTTTACTTTAAGATGAAAGGGTTTATAAAGTTGGGAGACCCACGTAGCTAGGTATGATACACGGAGGGGTCTTGTCAGGTGTGTAAGTATGGAAGCATTAATTTGGATGCAATGTCCTTTCATTTAAGTCAAAATCAAACTTTTTAGGACTGTATGTAGTTTGTGACTGCAATATACATCAACCTATTCGGGGTAAGGTGAAGTTAAATTTTTTTGTGTGTAATTGTTAATTTTTTCGGGGATGTTTTAGGTTTAGATATGCCTGGTTTGTTTAAGTTAAATGCAATAATGTAAGCAAATTGCACTTAAATGGATTACAAATGCTTACTGTTGTGAATTTGGATTTTTTTTACTCAAATCAAAGTATTTGTCTCATAAGATATATTACTGTATCCTCAAGCATATTAATGTCAGGCATCTCGAGATTGAGGTTATTAATTCGGATGGTCATCAGGCAATCGATTTTTATTAGTGGTTTTCGACGATTACCAGGACTGATAGTCTTCTACACCCTACTTAAAGTTTGAGTTCCTCAAAAGCCTGGATGAATCATAGCGAGATCACTAGACATTAACTTTGTAGTGTATGGTAGATATGGTACGCTGGCGAATAACAATATGGATATGATACTCTAAGGCAACATCAAACAGAGACTATAGCTCTAGAATTTTAACCAACTATGGACTTCTAGGGAGTCGGTGGATAATACCAATAAGGAACACATTCACCAATACCTAACGGATGATCAAGAGTAGGTTTTTATGAAATCATATAGGCCGCTCTGTGTATAAAGTCGTTACACAGAGAAACAAATCGGCTCAGATGTAATCAACTATTAGATATTCATGTTTCATAACACAAGTATATGTTAGAGAACGGCGAGAAATTATCATGATGCTGGAGTGATCAAATGTTTGACATGAACACAGAATATAGATGGATCGAGTAAGAGTCATTAAATAACATGATTATCGACGAATTTCAAAAGGTCATATATGTTATAAAACTCACGATCTCGACTGTAACCTCGGTCGTATCACTCTCATACTGTTCTATTGAGTCCTTTTTTAGTTTGAAATTCAAGAAATTCGTCTTTTTACACGCAATCACAAGAAATTCGGTCTGCACTTCTTTCTCAATACTGGTGTCTCGTCTTAGTGCTTTCCAAGGATCAAATGTTAGGGCTTAGCTCGAGGACCGACTTGGTTTCGGATCTGGGTTGTTTTGTAGATCACAATCTTATCACGCAGATGTGGATAGTCTCCCACAAAATGAGATATACAACGCATAGAATTGAAATAGCATCCTATCACAGCTTGCCGTTGGGTTCTCATGGCCATTTGTTATTGAATTTTTGTCAGGTCCGCAGCTAGAAATCTCGCATAATAAATTAGCTCAGATTGGTTGTGTGAACGCTTCATTAGACTCTCGAATATCAATGACTCTAGTCAATATAAGGTACAAATAAGAGGCATAAATATATTATTGATTGTATATAGATCTGTTTGAATATTGTCTGATCTGTTCTATATTAGTAGGCATAGTTATACTACGAGATAATGTCAATACGTTTGTTTACTGTGATCTAGTCATAAATATTTAAATAATTTTACTATGTCGTGTACTATTTCTATCGAGATTATTCACTTTCTTACTAGATATTATTGCCATTTCTTTGAAATATCACATATTTTAATTGATATAAGTGATATACCAGTATACACGGTTATGATTGTATATAGATTATTTTTCCGAATTTGCTTTACTATACTGAGATCTCTTGTAGCCTAGCTGCAAATTAGATATCGATGCGAAGCATGTATATATTGCAAAAGATGTCTCCAAAACTGATCCCATAAGAAAGATCACATATGACAATACAAGAATATATCTCTGTCGGGAACTCAATACCAACAAAACAACTAATCTCGAGATTATCGAATGGCTTTTATATTCATAAGGGATACTTCCTACGCTAGTAGCCGACATTGGTAATGCATCTTTGCGATAGATATCGGAAGTGGCTTGTCATAGAGTATACACTACTAATCCGAGAAGAATCCACACGCACGCAAAGATATCTCTTAGGTATGAGATTTTACTAGAAGTGTGAGAACAATTACAGATTACTGGATGTAATTACTGCGTATTTATACGCAGCTAACATACAACTGATGAGTATATACCATCAAGAAGTCTATTTCTTTGAGAGCTTAATATTATTCGCTCGGTTTTTGACGAGTAAATACGTCCGTACAGACTCTTCATCTCACTGATTGGTTTTTTTTGCGTTTTGCATATTGGAATCTAATAACTCATAGATGTTTTTACCTCTTTTTGAGAAGGTAATTATTATCATACACTGTTAGGGATAAGCTCCTTTATAAACACAGGATTCAGTGCATCGTTGTCTTATTCGTCACGCTTCTACTACTCAATCATCATTTTAAACTACTTGTTCTCGAGAAAGGGAAGGAGATTACAAGTTTGACGATAATATATAGTTAGACCCCATCTCCATTGGACGAAAATAAGTCAGGTATATCTCTCGATGAGTTGAAACATTTTCACAGTACCTACTACAAAGCACAACACCTTTTCATGCATCTGTCGCATTCTTGCTCCTTTAATTGATTAATTAATTGTTGAGAGCAGCTCTACTTAGAGTAAATCTTGTGCGGTTCAAATGTGTCTAATTTCAAAAACAATGGTATACGTCCAACTCTATAAATGTGTTTATTCGCAAAACTTCATAGATGTTAATAAATACCTGACGTAGGTAGTGTAGATCTTCCTTATTTTTTGCAATTTTAGTATCATACGTGTTAGTTTTTCTTGGATTTTTAGTCATAATTTGATACATATTATTAGATCAAATGGTAAACTGAGAATGTTTATTATATGTGTTGTCTATGCGGAATAGTCGTTGTATTTCTGACGTGTCAATTATTTTTTGTTCATCTATTTAACACGTGTATTGGGTTGTGCACGAACTAGTTTTCAAGGCCGAAGAATACGATAAATAGGCGTTTCTCGCATATTATATTCTATGGATATGTGGACTATAAGGGATGTTATGGTGTGTACTTGAGTGAATGCGGACAAGAGGTACTGGATGGAGATGATATATTATTTAATTATATATAAAGAATAACTCGTTTATTCTATCTGCAATTGATGATAGCACATGTATTTTCGTCGACCAGGTTTAGATTCCATTTTTTTGGTCGTAAAATAGTAAGAGATACCGATGCAGCCCAGGAAAATTCTACCACAGAAAACTACATTAAAGTCAGATAATTATGGACAAACCGGTCTAGGAAGCTTTATCGCGGTCGCCACATTGTCTATTGTTTATGCTGTTAAAACCAGAATCATAAGCAGTAACGATGAAAAAGCGATTTTTAACTATATACATGTTGTAGGTATGAGTACGTAATTTTGTGTGCATAATTGTTAACATCAACGCTATGATCCTAAACCTTTAGGTGGTTGACGACAAGTGTGCGAGCTACATATATGGTTTGAATTCTAAGATATCGCTGACATCCGGGTAAACATAGTTATACGCTAGTTTCGGATTGGGTAGATTTTGACTCTATGAGTGCACCACTCCAAAGCAGGCCGCACACGTTCTGTTTATTAAAGACGTGATTCTAGTAACATGGTTAGTCATTGGACCCTAGTTCACTTATCAATGCGGAGTTGCGATATGTGGAGCATAGTTATATAACAGAATTTTCATACATTGTCCTGAGGTACCTGGATTTAAGGTTACTTCATTCTATTTGACACATGAACCAGTAGATCATGGTTTCAACCTTGGACATGCCGTGGAAACGTTGGGCCATCTATATTTCTTTGGACCAACTCGTTAAAATGTCAGGCAAGATGGTTCAAGCTCGATACTCAGGTTTATAAGAATTAATATTTTTAGGCATATGTGGGATCCTTAGTCGACAGGCCAACTTCCCTATACTGGGAAAACTTTCAGGTGGCTTTGGTGCTCGCAAGAACACTTATTCTTTAAGTCGATATAGGGGGTTTTGGTACCTGCTTTTGGATTCAAGGAGCCTGACAATTCACTAAAATAAGACAAAGCACACATGTGTAGGTAGGGCCGAAGAAGCATCTGAAGAGGTGCTTTTGCGCCCTCACAGGATACTAATTGAGAATTCGAGCGCATTTGTTTGTTATTTATCTAACTTTTTGTGCCTTGTGTGTTGGTCTGCTTATCGTAATAGATATAAACAGACGCGCAGAACCTTACTAACAACACCATACAAGTCGACTATACGCAACTAGAGAGAGTGCTGGGTAACCGTGGTATCGCCATCCGAGCGTAATCTCTTCAAGTCAATTACACATTTGTCACACTCTCTAGTATAAGTGATATTTTCCGGTGCAAGGATGTTTTAGCAAAACAGAAGGGAGGACATTGGACGCATACCCCTTCGTAATCAGAGCAAATACTGGGCTGGTGCTTATGAGATTTTCCGATATGTCTCTTGCACAAGCTTATCTTCAAAGATTCTTTTCATTAGTAAGATGATTCTCTTCTCAGATTATCACGCACTGAGGAATTGTGCTTGGAGCGCCTCTGGAAAGATCATATTGAAGGATATGAACGAAATATGTTATTCTGTCCAATTATTTTCAAGCTTTTATGAAGCGAATTTAGTCTCTGCTTACATGATAAAGATGCATATCACAAAGATAGACAGAATATGGCAGTATCTTTGATCAGCTATAATTCTTACGTTATTTACTTTGAAGGAGATTATGGTATCAAGATCAATAGTCAACCGCGAAATAGTATGAAAGATCTGTGGTATGAGGAATTGAGTGATGCAAAGGAGGGATAAGACTTTTACAGAACAAAAACGTAATGGGATAGGAAGAGTTCGAGAAAACAGATAGTGTGGGTGTAAAGTGGGATTATTATGCGACAGAAGCAGGTTAGCAAGAGAGAGAGAGGCACGTGATAACGACGCATAAAACAGTGATAGAAAGCAAAAAAAAATTGATGAAATGAGAAGGAGATATATCTAGAGAATGTTAAGGGTTCTCGATGTGGGGGAGAGTTGTAGACATGCATGAAGTGTGATCAAAGTAGGTGTGTTACTGAGTGTTTAA
The DNA here is from genome assembly GCA_008642245.1 of Bassia scoparia. NCBI lineage: Eukaryota > Viridiplantae > Streptophyta > Magnoliopsida > Caryophyllales > Amaranthaceae > Bassia > Bassia scoparia. Next base: position 14,297 of record SNQN01000732.1, read on the forward strand.
TATGTGAATGCAGAGTATTAACTATCTAAGAGAACGCTATTGTCTCGAGATAAGTATAGTGGTGTCAGTAGGCGATTTTGGATATGTGGTACACTAATGAATTATATTAATACGACTTAATTCTCTTGAAGTATGGGTGTTTGTAATTGCTTCTTTTTAGTGCTTTTTTAATCGCGACATTAAATTTGGTAAAATATCTTAGAGGTTGTGTGTTTAGTCATCCCATATTTTTAATAGTAAATTGTAGTAGTCTATGATATTAGTACTCAAATTCAGGAATAAAACGCATTTTGTAGACCCACAACAATGAATAAAAAAAATGACAATGGAGAACCTGCCTCTTATTTGTAGAAAAGATGTTGGTTTCGGTTTTAAGAACTACATATTGGGTGCCGTGCGTCTAAAAAAACGGGGAAGTAATTATTTGATACTCACTCTTCTTCATGTTCTTTTCTTTAGTAGAATTTAAATTTTTGTTTATACATTTTTTTAGCGAAGATATAATTAATTGCAAGTAGATCTCATATGTATAAGTATTGGGTTTTAGAGAAGTGAGCATAAATAAATCATGATAAGATGGTAATTCGGGCTTGAGAGCGAGATGGATAGAGTACAATAGGCAACGGCAACTGAAAAGCTAGTATGGATAGTTCATGCATGTCTACGTCTTGTTTTTCTTGAAAACAAAGACATTGTGAGCAATATTATATGTAATAGTGGCATGTCTTAGATGTTGTCTCTTGAAAAAATAAGTCTAGAGTCTTAGTTTTATGACTTACTCTCTAATTGAGAAGCTTAAAAACTTTATTGTATACTCTATCGGGGGTATATTCCGGTATTCTATGTATTTTGTCAAAGTGATCCATAAAAATAAGATTAGAACTCATAAGATGATAAATAGCGTGTATTTTCTCATATGCACACATTGTAATCACACTCTATTTCTTTGACGTTTCGTTTTATCTTCAATTTTCGATAATACTCATAGCTCTCTTAAGACTACTAAGAAGTCAATGTAATAACATTACATTAAGTATCTCTCATTTTCACATAACTTAATAAAATAAATTATTCGCTTATTATGTTGTATGGGATTTGTAAGAGTGAGACGTAAAGAAGAAGTAGCTGGAGGATTATTCACTACCAATATGAATTTGGATTCATTACCATTTGCAGCAATTTAAGATTCTGCACTACAACGTTGGTGCAGAGGAAACAAGGAAACTTAATGACAAGATTGAGTAATGTAGTGGTGAAAGAAAAGAATATATTAATGTCTTTCCGAGTACTAACAATAAGCAAAATGCCATGCATGTATGTATGTTGTGTTGCTCGTGGGGGGGGGGGCAAAATGAAAGTAGATAGTGGAGGGAGGTGAGGGTTGATGGTTTTGGTATTTAGGATATTTTGTATTTTTATGTGCTTTTTTATAGCCAGTGATTGAGAGTATTGCGCTTACCAGAAGGTCTGCAACGTGAACAAAATGCGATATATGTATAAAAGTTAATATCGTTAACCACTAAGAGAGATAAAGGATTATAACAACAATGACAAAAGAGTTGCCTTCCATATCAGAATTTTACACTAACTAGCGGACATACAAATAAATAATAAACTCGACAAATAAGTATACGAGAAATGAATGGGTTTGTTAGCAATTTTATATCTCTAGTTTGTGTGACCGAGACTTAGAAATAATTACTAAAGTCTATTTTGTTCTATATAGGGTTCAACATACTTTTCGGCTTTTAGTTTTGTAAATTATTGTTAACTTTAGCCTCAGTACTTAATTTGTATTCCCGATAGGCTATTTACATGTTATAATGACATAAGACGTTACATACTAACAGACGAATAGATAATTTCAATGTATACTTGACACATGAGGCAAAAGTAGAGTTGTTTAAGGGAGAAGTTATTTGTGTTTGATACACGATCATTTTACATTAAGAAGTATTGGTGCAAAGACATAGTCATTCTATATATAAAAAAATAGAACAGACAGTCAGGGTCAAATTTTGATGCTAGGATATAAATTATTAGTATATTTGTTAAAGTACCAAATTAAGGATTAAAATAGCTACAAGATCCTTATAACATTAGTATTTCTATTTTATGATATATAGTTGTATTGTGCTAATAAATTTGTTAGTAATAGCATTTTTCAATCTTAAGAGGACTGACTTTTGGTCAGAGCCTTACCTCAATTAAGTACTGTTATAGATTCAATAGAGCTTAGATATAGAAACACGAATAAATTATGATCGCATATGAAACTGATCGTAAAGTTACAGTGGTCGTTATTATAGAGTATTTTCTATACTGCGACTGACGTCAATCTCGAGTGGTACGGTATAAGTGAAGTGTTTTACCATTATTTTGCTATCAAGTCTATTGCTTTTTATATACACAAAAAAGAAGAAGAAAGTTCCTCATACAATAGTATATTTATATAAATGGTTCTGCTAACGATAAGCTTATATACTAAATAATAGTGAATACACAAGTATAAGATGTGTTAGAATTTTGTTATATTGATCAATAGTTGATTAATAAACGATAGTTAGTCTTGATCTAAATTCAAAAAATGTGCTCCTGATGTCTTGTACAATGATTTAGGCAAGCAAAGCTTATATACCATTTCAATTTCACAATAATTGGTAATTATATAGTCTACTGAGGTACAACGCAAACAAATTGCAGATTCAAGCAATAATGACAAACGTGCAGCTGAAAGGACATGGATAATTCGGAGAGCGATCCGTTGTGGAACAAGAGTAAGGCATAAGTTGGTGGGAGTTCATATTAAGAAATCTAATTCGATAAACTTTCTAAATGATATAAATTTGGAATGGCCATGGGCAAGGATACTAGACAACGCGGTCATATTCCGGGCTCTCGAGCTTGGTTTCAATGTACACATTCAGGTATATATCTCGATTTCTTATACTATTTATGTTACTGTTTATTAGTTCTCATTTTATCATCAAGATTACGCACTAGTCGAATTCCCCGGTGTAGAGAATACGCGTTGACACTTTAGCGGGGCTGACTCCAGTTAGAGCTTATTTGCAACAGTTAATACAAATTAGTTAACTTTAATGTACTAACAGAACGTTATTTGTTGAACCCTGATATTGCTACCAACCTTAATGCAAATTCTATTTCTAATAACATAGAGACATATATTTAGTGTGGAAATTTCCATAAAGAATCGATGTAGGCATGCCGAACGTAAGGATAAGAAGATTGTAGATTAGAGAAAATGATATGAGCGTGATTGGCACCTTCAAATTGATCCGAATTCTGGATACTGAAATAGTCTTTAATTGGGTGAAAAGGTGGTTCGAGATTTTTGGTGCGATACAACTCTCATATGCTACCATTTATGATTAAACATAAGATGATCACAATGTGTCATAGACGCGCGTTTTTTAGTGAAATCCGTGTGCAGGCTCATATACCTAAAAGAAAAGCAATGGAACAGACTTTCCAGTATATTCAGGAGCCGGAAACCATCTAACCATTTTTTATCTTGAGAGCTATGAATAGACACAATTAATTAGACGAATCATGGCTATTCAAATAAAATCAACTAATTTTCGCAAATCTGGATTAATGTAAGAGGAAACCGAAAAAAAACAAAGTCTCTCTTCAATTAGCACACACCATAATGTCAATTGGACAATAACAATCGAACACGGAAAGAGATGAGTAAGATACTAGGATTAGAGAAGGAGAAAAATTGATAGGTAAGAGAGACATAGTGAGTATTTGATAAAAGAGAAGAAAGAGATCTGAAGAGAAGTATGACCGGAGAGTAAAGCTCGAGGGAAGGAATGATGGCGAGAAGAATGAAAGACGAGAGCAGAATAGGAGGGAGGAGTAGGTCGGAGAGTTAACGCACAACATGTTGTCACAATCTATCTATAGGAATAATCAGCAAAGTAAAGTTGAGTATAATAAGATGCTAAAAAGTGGATGTGACCCATAGTTTGAATGCATGGATCTATGAAATTGGAGCTCCAGTGTAATTATCGTTTTATCCATAGAAGGTAGTTTGTAAACATAATGTTAATCAGATCAGCAACTTCAAAAAAAAATGCAAACGATGAGAAGAACTAGTATATAAGAGTTATTTAACAGTCATATAAGATGATAATGTAATGTATTGTATGATGCAATCAGACTTGGGTTATGTCGTTAAAACAAGGAGAATGATATCATCAGTGATACAATTTCTTTTGTGATTCATTATTCTTCGGTGTTGGTAATCGTTCTGTCAGGGTCAATACTTCAACTTGAGAATCTTAGTGCTGGTGACTTTTGAATAGTCCGAATTGTGTGTGTATGCTATATTGAAATGCCATTTGTCAGACGTTTTCGAAAACATTTCACTGGCGCAGACAGCCAGAGATATAGAGGCATCGATTAAGGGTACACAAGGGTTGTGTGTCGCTATGTAAAATGTTAATACGCTAATTCAAGAGGACCACATAACTTGTGTGTTGTAATTCAATTCATACTCGTCGCAGGTTATAAGTAACAATAAAGTTCCTGATGATATATGAATATTTGATGCTGTTGGGATGATGACAGATCGTACTTCTTATAGTTATAGTCTAAGTTGATTTGGTACGGATGATCGGATTCTACAAGTATACCTATTTTGATTTCAGTCATAAATTTGACATCAACCTGTGATTTTTTAAATGATGTTGGCTAGGTTTTTTAGTGGCTATCGTGCACTCACTCATGGTCGTCTGCAGATATTTTTGGCTTCAGTTTGGTATATAAATTAGGTGTGTTTAGTATTCGCACACTATGTGACAAAAGAAAAATACATCAGGGCTAGGGCGCAGTCGAAAATGGACTGTTATGGGGAGTGAAATCAATAATCAATGGAATAGCACATTCATGAAAGGCGTCAGTCTAAGAGTGCAATGACGAGATAGGAAATCGCAAAATCTTATCACCAGGAGATATCCAGCATTTTACTCGCCATCCCATTGTATTGTGGTTGTTTTTCTAATAGCTTCAAAATGAACAAGCAACGATATTCGTACCGCGTTTTTGAATTGGGCAACTAGCCGAAGTGCATAGATTGATTCGCAAATACTCTCCTTGTGTCTATTATATGTCTCTAATCGAATAGAAAAAGATAGGATACCATAGCGGTTCGAAACGCTAAAGCGAGCAAAGAAAGAGAAACCACCGTGTTACTACTCAATACAGTGTACACAGCAAGAGTCATTGTGGTTTTATGTTGCTAAGACCTTAAGTTCTTTCATTCTCGTAAGTAGTTTATTGTTAGTGATATATACGTTTTCAGAAGGCTATTGGATATTATTCTGATGAAAAGATGTTTATACAGATAGACCTTTTTATATAAATTTGAATTTAACAGAATGGTATAACTTTTCCATAAGATCTATACTTATTACGACCCATGTCTATCGCTAATATGTTTAAGTTGTATCTTCAAAGTGCAACTATTAACACATCGGTATCTTGAAACCACTCTATAGTTCTTTTTACTACAATAGGATAAATGTCACAAAAAAATGTGTATTACTTGATATTTAAATTACCCAAGAAATGATATTAGCATGAGAAAAAGAATTATGTCCGAAGAAAATCATTCCTACTCTAAAGAAATTCTCTAAAAAATATTTCTAACTAAATTATTCGCTTTAATTTATATTTTATGAGTTAGGCAGGGAATCAATCAGATTGCTTATTCGATCTACTGGAGATATGGTTATCTATTTGGAACTATGCATTACTTTAATGTGTAGTGGTCATTAGCAAGGGTACTAACAAAAGAAAAGTTTCATATAGATAGACATTTATTTTTGCTCTAAACCATTAATCGAACTATTAAAAAATCGCTTAAAATGATCTCTTCGCCCACTTTTCGCTGATACTTTACTCTTTTTTTATTATGCACATCTCAGTGACACATGGTAGCTTCTTGTCATACTGTTGCAAAAGTCTACGTGCAGTTGTATGAAGATATTCAGAATGCGATAAAGATAACGTTAAAGTCTGTAACATGGAAAATCTTAACGACGTAAGCAACAAACGGTTAATTTTTGTCTGATTACTGAGAGTCATGCAGTGGCATCGTGAGGAGTCATCAGTCTCATCTATTTGCGTGTCTTGGGAACTCACTATAGCTGTGTCTCGGTGAATGTTCTCTATAGAAGTATACCATAACTTGTACAATAGCTTCAGTTCGTCCTACAACCCAGATAGTATGTCTTAATTTATTATAAAAAAAGAAGCACTTCAAAATCTCAGTAGAGTAATAGTCATGCGACAACAGAGAGAAAAACATAACTATGGCAGAAAGAATAAGAAAAGAGATAGTAATCATACTTTCGCTTCTTCTCCATGCCTTCTCTTGCACCAAGCTGGACGTCTTTGTCTGCGTGGAGAAGTAGGGATGAAGCAGAATGATGAATGTACTGAAACAGATGGTCGGATCTACGTTTTAGAGACCGATAGGGAACACTAAAAGGGCTGTAGTAAAGTATTCTGATAATTGACAACTCAACAATGAGTATACGTTACCTCGTATTTGGATTCAATAGAACGATTGAAAACATAGGATTAAGTAAGGTATGGTATGGACACGAGAATAGTGGAGAGTTTGAAAGCTGAATAAATGTGTTGGGCAATTTCCATAATCTTTAGTGTATATGGGAGAATTTACAAGTGTGAAACAGTTATGATTAGACACCTGAAACATAACTGTTGTAGTGAGAAAGCAGACACATGAATAATTAGTAATAGTTATCAGAACTAATAGAGTGGTTTAACTCAGCCATTTTTATAGAGTATTATATTTATTAATAGTTGATGTTATAATAATTCCTTATAAATCGTGCTAAAAGTATACGGATCTACATATTCACGCTATTCAAAGCTTTATAATTTACAAATATATTTCTAATGAAAGGATTGTTTTTTTGATCAAACTAAAATATCCTGAATTATAATTATATATAATATAAATCATATTATATGTATGATTATTACCAGGTTAAATATATTCATCATTGTAGAGTTTAGAAATTATATATTGGAAAAATTACAGATTAATTTATTTTGTCAATTTTAAAAATTTGGATGTAATATAAGTTAATAGATTCTGCATTATTAAATAGGAGTACCACCAAAATGTTTTCAAATTCAAAAGATATGCTTGCAAATGAAGCTAAATTACTGAACTTTGCACATATACTTAACGAAAGAAAGTTAATATTTAGAAGGTATATTGAATAATACAATAACACCGACATAATAGTTCTAATATATTGTTAAAATTCTTCGCACACGAACAATACTAAAAAAGTATTCAAATACAGGAGTTTGATTAAACTCTAAGAAAATACAATGTTGATATAAATAATTAAATAAAATGATCATGACGAGAAAAATTACGATAATAACGATAAAGAGAATCACAGACAAGAGTAGTAATAACTAACAGGAAATTGTAGTGGAGAAGGCAAGGGTGCTCTAAGATGTTGAAATTAGTGAGCACGGGGACTTTGATACTGAATACGGATAGGAAGGAAGACGATCGCATAAGACACCAAATAGATTAACACTGATGTTTAATACGATAATTATCGTTTAATTAGCATATTAAAGATCAAAGGGAAGGTTAAAGTAGGTAAGAGATTTGGATGTGTCATGGTGGAGAGATGAGAAAAATATGTGAGATGAAGAGCAACGAGGTACGATAGATGGTAGAAAGAGTAGAGTGAAGAGTTAGAGGGTATGGAGAAGAAGGTTGTTGTGATGGGGATATAGAGGAAGGATAGAAGTAGAAGTTGAGGGGGATTGAGGGTTGGAGATGAGTGGATTTTTTTGATGTGTGGTTTGAGGGTGGTGTAGGAGGTTGAGGGTGTGGATTGTGGAGGGAGTGTTAGTGTGTTTTTTGTTTTGTGGAGAGAATGGGTAGAGAAGATATGGATAGTGGATTGAATAGGTTGAAGACAAGGAGGAAGAGGTAGAGTAGGAGAGTGATAGAGTAGGAGTATCATGAATTCATGAATTGCTTTGATGTTATAGGATCATTTGAGATAAATGGGAGACAAAATTTACAGATGCGCTTAAAAGGATAGGTAGAAATGTCGAGGTGTTGTCGGTAGAACACAGTTTCCGAAAACATCTTTCAACTTATTGGCCTCAAGTCATACAATTCTTAATTGGTCAGTTTCTTCTTGGCCGACCGATTTTAAAACATACGGTGTCTCGAGAAATATGTATCTTCCTCCTCTGCGACCGTATCTCTTTTAAAAATTTGTACGCTGAAGTTCTGTTTTGTCTAGATATTCACGTCACTCCTGATTTCTCTACTTTCTGTGTTCAGTAATACTCCTCATAATTTTTTTTTAATATATTATAAAATGACTAATTTTCGGGGATGGTCCTACATACACGGAGAGGGAAAGGCTTGGTGGGAACAAACACTAAGTATCGTTAAGCTCCGACCCGAAAATTGATTCTGTGATGGTTATCTCAAGCTACTTTTTAATACCACCCATCCACCTTTTTTAATATTAAACTGGTGTTTTGGCCCGGGGCGACCGGGCTCGGTCGTCATTATAAGTTTTTTAAAAATGTGGTAATGTACATAAGGTAAGACTGACATTTGAACTAACATTCGGTCGGATAGAAGAGATTACTGAGATTTTGAAATCCGTTATTTTCAGGTTTCAGGACTTTAGTATGGTTATGGTTTACAATTTGCTCGTTTTATACCAATTAATTTCTTTCTTAAAGCGTGCAAGAGAAGTTGCGTAGTAAACGAACGACGGTTAGGGAGGTTATTTTTTCGTGCTTTTTATATTTCGATTATGTGGCTTCTTTTTTGCTAGGCTGTTGCGGTAGAATTTTTAAGGATGATATGATGGCGTGATTATGATTACTCCGACAACACTTCCTGTAGTGTTTCAATGAAGAAATAATGGTAAAGAGTAATGTGAATTGCTAATGAATGACTTATACACGCGAAAATTGGCAGTTACACACGATTTAAAGAGAGAGTGATCTGTAAAAAATACATAAATCTTGACAGAGTTGAGGGTAGGTGATTGTTGAGTATACATAATTAGGTGTGATAAATTTTAATAATCACAGTGATGAAGTATTGGTTGTTTGAGATTGGAGATCGTGAGTTTAATTGAGGTGAGTGTATAGTCCTAGATATGTTTTAAGGAATTACGAATTATAGTTGTCGTTCGAGTTTTTTGTTGGAGTGAGAAATCAGGGTGGTTTGACAATACACAACATCGCCTGGAAACAATAGATATTGGGAATTCTTGTCATACTCGTGATTCTCGTCGGATATACAAATATGTGTGAGAGTAGCTTGAAGGGTCTGAATTAAAGATAAAGAGTGTTTATAGGTGCAAGATGTAGAAATGCGAACTGATGTTATATTTGTCTACTTCCTTAATATGGGGATTGTGTGGTAGCTGATTGATTTTTAGAAAAGATGTCATCCAAAAAACTGGGTTAGTCACTGCGGCTTTGAGTTTGTTATTTTATTAGTTATCTGATATCATAGAGAAAGAATACTCGAGATATAGTAAACACACATACTAGTAATAAACAGCTCACGATAGTAATCGTGACGTGATGTATTTGTTATAACATTTACATTACAGCTTTCCGGATAAATCAATAAGGGTTGTGATCAAGTTAACCTCGAGGTCTCAAAGAATCACCAGATGATTTTTGTGCAGATGAGTTATATGTGGCTCTTTGTATTTTCTTTCTGTTCTCAGTTTTATTATTTCGTATTTGTTATTTAGAGAGATTTGATTTGCTATATTTGAAGATGTCCATTGAGGATGAGAAGTCTCTGCTTTACTGTCTACTATAGTTTTATTCTAGTTAGCGCAAGGTTGATTGCTTCATTATTTCAGCTTTTCCTATTTGAAACTTCTCAATACATTGTATAAATATGTGGACGTGAGTATACAGTATATTATTAGCATGTTATTGACGTTATTCAGATGGTGATTAAGTATTCGTTGTATTATACTTCGTTATGCAATTTTCATACACAGAATTAGTTATATGACCAAAAAATCAATGAATATAAAAGCTAGGATATATTAAAATACTTAAAATTATCAAATCAGTACTTCTGTAAATAAAAACACTCCAATATAATAATGACGATACCTATGGATATTATTGTCGTTCCTTTGATCGTATCTCGTGCAGCCCGTTAAAAATGTATTTTTCTTGTTCGGGCAATCAGATAGGTGGGGAGTCAATACAGGTCATCAAATGTAGCGGGAGGATAGAGGAGATCTCGCCGGGAGTTAAGCGATTGCAGGGGATAATACGCTCGTTTTTCAAAAAAAGGGTGGGAGTGAATGTTATTGCCTTGTAGGTCTCGTTTTTGACTTGGGACCTGGAAGGATGGTATAGCACTGGCATGGGGGGCGTGGAGGAAGCCGTTAGATTATACGTCGGTCGGGACTTAGCGTTGTAGGTGTATAACGGTCGTTCTGTAATAGGCCTTGTGTAATCCGCGGTTTGTCGTTAGTATCCAATGAATTGGCTCCTGTTGTGGCCTATGCAGGTGTTCGCTTCAAGGATCTCAGACTTTCAATCACACTTAGTAGAGTAGGCAGAGTCTCTCACATCACTCTGCGTGACTTGAGGTGAGAGTCACCACCTGTACTCGGCTATGTCTCGACTCACTGGGTGGCATGAAGGAGGCACGATGGAACTGAGATAAGCAAGTCGATGTGGGTGTGTTTCAGCGGCCTGAGGTCGCGTGCATCTGTCGAATCGGGTTAGCTGACGTGTGGTTTGCTCGAAACATTGTTGGCAACCGTGGTGATCTAAAACCTGCTCTAAATTCTGTAGGGTTGCTCAACTATAAAGATCTCTGATCATCTGTCGCCTTCTTCTATAACATTTTGTTATAACTATATAGTAATTATTGCTACGCAAAGTTTCAATGTTCACACTAGCATTTGTAGAATATGTAAAATCGTCTAAGCTCAGTTGTTGCAGGTAGATATACATTGAAGAGTCTACTATGTCGAATTTAGTCTTCTCTCAATTATAGTTGCGTATCCATTCAGAAATGGATCATAATATAGTGTTCATTGATATAAATCTATAATTATTGTGTTATGGTATATATTGATATTATGGCGATATACTAATATATTATTACGAATTATCTCATTAAAGATTGGGTATAATATTCTACAAGTTAAACGATATAATACACATCAACCATGAATTGTTTATGTTGCTCTATGTTTAGAAAGCACATGACTGGTGCCAAATTTAGTACACACATGGCAACCTTGAAAAAAACTCACACGAGACCCATATTTTTGCGTATTGAGTTAGCACTATAAATACGGAGTTGATGTGTAGAGTAACTCTGAGATGTTACAAAGAAGCTATAATGGATACGAGCGTAGACATGAAAAATTAAATATAACAAATAACTCATCAAACCATACAAGTGTGAACGTATCATAGGGATAGCTTAATAGCTAAGGTTGAGAAATGAACCAATACCAAGTTAGTAATGAGAAGGAACAACACAATCAAACGGCCTAGAAGTAAATATGTTAGAAAAGAGTATATTATAAGAGTTCCTAGGAGTGTATGACTTGGGATGGTTTTTATTGACAGCGTGGTAATACAGCGATGTTGTTGAAAAAAGACACGTATGAATTAGATCCGTTGATATCAACTCAGGTATAAGCAAACAGTCAACGCCCCAAAATGAACCATCTGGTACATGCAGATCTACGTCGTTACTTTTTGAAACCTTATTTGAGTGAACGATACGATATATTCGATCATCAATCTATATTAAGTATAAAATAATTTGTTGCATACAAATACTAGTGCGTCCTATATGTTCATTTATATTGAGATCCTACTAACGAGTTATAGTATTATGAAGTTTTCATACACGCTATGAACTTTACACTCTATTCGAGTGTGTTTTATGTTTTTCAAACACTGATCACAGTTTATAATACTTGATATATATATACTTCAATTTGCAAACTTAGCGAATTTATCTGCAATGGTCTAGTTACCCGTAACAAGGACTTCATCTTGCATTCAAGTAGTTTGGTGTAATATTCTGTATGCCTTGTAAACTAATATATATGAATTTGTGTTGTCAAGTAGACACTATATTATGTATAATTTTGTTTAGTAAATTATAATTAAGACGGAACTAGTTACTCTTCTGTAACTCTTTATATTATTTCAAGATAAGTGGTTAATTCAATGAGGAGTCAGAATGCGTGTTTTTAGGTCACAACTGTGGCATAACTCTTAGAATATTTGGATTTGAATTTATCAGCATTCAGGAGTTACACTAGATTACTTATTAGGTTCATAGGGTGCAGTATCGTTTTTTCTTGTATTAGTAGAGGTAACTTTCACAATATTTTATATAGGATATCAGCAATATTAACTTTAAGGATTAGACTTCTACAGAACTCGGGACATATAGGAAAAGCTCGAAGAGAAATGTGCTTTGCTATGAACAATACTGAACTGTATATGTAGGTGTGCAAATCAACAACTACTAATACTCGAGATATGAGATTTTCTTTTTTTACTTGTAATTTGGATAGTATTTATTTAAATGATATCATTTTGTTTTTCTTTTTATTTTTTGGTAAGACGCGTAAGCTGAAACAGCCAACTACTTGGCTATAGGTTCTATAGTAAATTGCTGAGGGCAAAACCAGTGCCGAATAGGGCATATCATAAATGCTGTTAGAGATACTTCGGCTATACGATTTTTATATATGATAATCACCTAGAACATGTTAAAGTATTTTAGGAAGCTCGACCTTGTTCTAAGTGTGGGACGATCTAGGTCTTGTCTCGATGTCTTCTGGTGCAATGCACAACAACTGTATCTCGTTGTTCCCACTCGCCCTAGATGGGTAGCATAACCCTAGTAGATCTAGATTATCCATACTGTAATAATACTGCGAGAGCTGTAATGGGGTGGCGATCCCTTTACACACTTTCAGACCACATATATCAACACACACAAATGCTCTCAACGGTGACGGGTTCTGTGGCTCACAATGCGGCCATCAGATTATCAGACATATGTAGGTAATAGATCAAGGAGCCAAGATTCACGGCACAGGTGAATGAGGCACGGTCTATCAGTTGTATGTCAGATTAAAATGAATAACATGCAATAGGACGCAAATACAAAACCGAAACATTAGCAGATTCCTAATGAGGGACTATGTTTGGATATACAGGAGCGGCGATATAGTAGAGCTAGACACATTGTCATGCGGGCCATTGCATACATGCGCTATGCGGGTGCCAATCTCTTCATCTCCGGATGATTTCATTACTTCACAATTCGATATAGTAAGATTCTTGGGATTAATCTCTCTAATATAAGTTCACTCTCACTGTTAAAATAGGCTCTAAGAGCTTGCTCATTACATATATCTTGATTTTTAATTCTAAACTGTTACACACTTATGCAGATTTATTGGCGGATTCTCGAGTGGGTTCTAATTGCTCTTTTTATCTTATTCGCAATAGGGGGGAGATGATCATTAATTCTACACTTTGGGCTATTTTTCAATTGATGATTACATCGGGTTTTTTAATTAACCGTAGTAAAGTATATACTACTGACGATTATTAATTGACAGTCATGTTATCATTGAATTTTTGTGTTTTCTCGATGTTAAGGAACGCGCATGGCGTATTACATGATATGAGTATATAACTGTTATTTGCTAAAATTAGAGAGGAGAGAAGTAAGATATCTCACCTTCTGACTCGAGTAGCAGCAAACAATAGTAGTTGTCTTAGCATTAGATGAATTAGCGCACTAACGTAGTTGACCACAAAGCGCATTATTGATTCATCAGCCTTATTTTTATCGTCCATCGCAAAACAAACCAACATTTACTTGTCTTGGAAAACAAAATGTGCATATCTAGGGTCAATAGTGTAGTATCTAAATAGCTATGCTCTATTAAATTCAGAAGGTGTCTTCAACTTAAACTATAAATCACACTTTAATAATCTTTAACTCATCTCACAAGTAGATGCGCAAAATGTCAGACAATGCATGAATGGTTAAGACATGTGGCACTCATTTTAGAAATTTTTGTATCCAGTTTTCTCATGATATATTCATGAGATATAGTGTGCAATGAGAATAGGCACAAATTGGATAGCTGAGTAACTGGTATGTGCTGGTAGTTGTAGCTGTCTCCTCTACTTTTTCTTCTTGAACAGGCTTCTTCTTGACTAGAGTCTCCTCGAATATTTGATACTTGTAGTCTTGTCAATTTGTTATGACATGATCCCATTGGATGGTTTGATCATTGGTACGGTGCACCATGAAGGGTTATATTCCACATTGAAATTCTGGAGTCAATTCCTTCTTCAATCAAGAAGGGTGATCTCACATAGTCGTGGATAGGCAAACTAACGCTTAAGGGAGGCAGGGAAGTTACGAATGGACTTGAAGTAGTGTATTAACAAAATTCAGCATCGCAATGAAATCTCAATATATCATGAGAGTAATGTAGAAGGGGCAGAATATTTGATTATTATTATATCTAATCATGTCAAATAGATAACACGGGTATAGACGAATATCATGATTATCTGCATAGAACTTAACTAGTACGGAATTGAACTCTGTGATTATAGGAAGACTCAAATCTACACATAAATTCTAAGTCGAGATACTCCTAGTTGATGCATCAGGCTCAACAACTTGGTGGCACTAATTAATATGGATCTCTGTCCTACAGAAGCTCCAGAAATACCATAATAAATCCCATGCAGATAACGCTGATCCTCTATCAACAATTCCTATAACTGACTAACAGAAACTTGTTTTCATCATGTACCTTTATTGGTAAGATGATGTCCTCATCAACATTGAAAGAAACATAAGTTATGGATGGGCGCATTTTTGTATACCATTGTCGTCGCATAAATCGAAAGATATAATAAAACAATTCTTGATGTGTTCTATTTATGAATTAAGCAGCCAAAATGAACAAGCATGTCAAAGAGCAAAGCTACACTTTTAATAGACAGACTCAACTCTATTCTACTATGAGGTAGAATCGACATTGAATCAAAATAAATAAATAAATAATATAATGATACATTCAATTAATGGGTAAGTAATATTAGAGTCAAATGAAAGATTATGGCGATGGGTAAAACTTTGCTTTTCTCAAATAGCTCACATTAAACGATACGGCCATATTTTTAATTAATCCTAAGGATATCTCTCTAAGATCAAAGTACATACGCTATGGCACAATTCTCGTAGAAATCAGTTTCTCATTTCATGAAGGATTATTAAGTAAAGAATACTTAGTACACTAGTATGAACAATTTTTGGCGTAAGAACACGCAATAAATAAGACTAACACGTTCTTTCTTAAAAGTTTGAACTGTTAGAAGGTAGTTGAGTCAACTGTTTTAACCTGTTGAACAGATCGAGGCATTAGAGTGCTTTCTCGGGTCTACTCATGTGGGTCATACAATCCCATATTCAGGGTGGTAATTAGAATATGTGTTTGGATGCATTCAACTACCTTTACCGCTTTTGTCCGCCATCGCATCGTGTTAATCTCAATGCTTAATCTTGTAAGAGTTATTAGTCCTTTCACGATTTGTCATGGAACTTTAACTAGAAGAAACACACATTTACCTCACTCGTTACAGACTTAGGGATACAAGACATTACACTGTATATAGTTAGCGCACTCAGTTTTTATGGAAAATATTTTCAATATCTTCAGGTATGACCAAGTCAATGGAATCATATATGGTTACTAATAATAGTCATCACAGCCTAAACTCCCTTTCGGCTTATAATAAGAACTAAAGATAATCTCTAAGATCCATAGATGGTGAGAGATATCTTTGGGCACAAACCATGTCCTCTCTGTTTCTACTCAGTCGGCTTGTTTTCCAAGCTGGGATCTTGAATGATGAGAGAAGGAATACGGTTTCAATTTTAGGGTTAGGGTTTGTGGAGTTGGGGTTTTTGTTGGTGGTGGTGGTGGTGGAGGAGGTTGCATGGTGGCTTTGTACTAGTAGCGGTGGTGGTCAGAGACTATTCGGTGGAGGTGGTTCGAGTTGGTGGTGTAGCTGATTTTGTGGTGGCAAAAGTCTCAATTGAAGCATTAGACTTTGTGGTTGAATACATGGTTCGGATTGTGGGTGAGCTCTTCTTTCCTTTCCCTTACCCTTTTCTAGTAGCCTTCTTTACCCATCTCACAGAAAGAGTCTTTCAGATCAATTTGGCAATAGAAAATGAGGATTGCTCAGAGGGAAGAGACGAAAGCAATATAGAGATAGTTATATATATGATTAGATAGATAGAATCAAGACAGAGGGTATAACTAATATTGGGTACAGGAGCTTAGGAAATGAGATAGTAGAGAGTATAGTTAATATAAGAAATAATTATATTGTTATTTTAATGTTAATATCATCCGTAACATAAAACTTGCAAAAGATAGAGAGAAGTGAGAGGAAAACATGATCATCGTTGCCAGTTTTTGTTAGGGAGGGACGTAGAATATATATACTTCGTTAAAATGAATATTATATACTTTACTAGATATATAATATAGATATATATATACATAATAGATATGATATATATATATATACAGAATAAAACGCATTACAACATCTTGATCAATAAGATTGTAAATTAGATATTCTTCATGTGCATACAATCATACAGATTCTTGTGAATGTCTCAACCAGGCAGCACATCTGCAACAAATGAGATGGAAAACCTAAAGGAAAAAAGAATTTTAGCTAGGTTGTTAGTACTCCATAAACTGTGACGCACATACATTTTCCAATGAATTATTGATTGCGAATTATCTTTGGATGCCGACCAGAATAGAAGGTTTAGGGTTTGTTATTAATTTCGTTCTGTAGAGACTAGTTAGTATAAGAGATATATATGATGATATATATAGATAGATTAGATGGATAAAAGAGTATAGATAGATAGAAGAGAGATATAGAATTCTTCTCCAAGACACTGTTGTACATGAACTCCAACATTGATATGACTTTAATTCTCATTAGGGATAATGTTTGCTGGTACAGTGATATGTAGCATAAGATGTGTATATAGTATATATATAGATATTATATATAGATATATTGATACATACTACTGAGCTTATTGTTCTCATCATATTGGTTTTATATTGTTTATATGATGATAATTTTCATTATATATATGATAGAGATATTATAGATATTTATATAAGCTATATTCAATGTACAAGTTAGATAAGAGTATTCGTAGTATCTCTAATGGATGATAGTGTGTACCAGTTGAGTAGTATCTTCATGAGTAGCAAGAAAAATATAACTATGTTAGAAGGAAATGTAAGTTAAACTATTTCATTAAATGAGGATCAATAGAGACTTGAGTACTTAATGTATTAAGCTCCACCATCCTATAAAATAGTATATATTTGACTGCTGAATGTATATAGATATATATATCCATAGTATAGATGATTAGTTTATTGATTTTGTTGGTAACGCTCTTTAGAAATAGTTGATTAAGATAGATTAGATAGATATTTCGCTAGTTTTATAATGATTGTAAGAAGCGATGATTATGCTGAAAACCCATGTTTGTAAATCTCATCCTCTTCTAACTATGCTCCAAAGAGACTCAGTCTATAATTGATTTAACTTATTGAGGCTCTGATTGTGGAGGAGCACATTTGATATTCATTCATCCTACTAGGGTTGTGAGCAATTTATGGTATATCATAGTATATTAATACCCTTCACTTTTGTGTCATCTTGTTAGAGCTTTCTCTGTTATTATGCTTAATTATTGTATCCTTGTCTTTGTTCTTTTTCTTGTCTTGGTTAGTTACAGTATGTATGATACACTCGTGTCTAAGCGGTGTGAAAGATAGTCTTTTATTTTGTAGAAATGTTATGAACGGTTTTTGGGGCTTTTGATTGTTCTGTTTTGCCTTTTCTAGATCCACCAAAAATTCTATTTCCTTGGGTAGTCTTGGTTTTGTCTATAGAAAGATGATAGTGAGGTATTTGTGATCTTTTTTATGGTCATTAGTGTGATAATATTCTTATGTTATAGGTTAGATATTTATTTAAGAAAGCTGTAGTTGTATTCTGCTCTTAATTATGATGCTCATTGCTGGATCTTTCATATTTGTATAATCAAATAATTGTATTTTATAAGTAAGCAATGCAGTTAATAATAGTTAGATAAAGATGTGTTTTAATATGGTATGCGTAAATCGTTATATAATTGTTTAATATAGACTAACTAGAAATTCAAGAATAACGATAATTTATTAATATCTATCACTTATCTGAAATGTATTATACTATTAATGATTAAATGAACTTGAGCATGTATGCACATATTGGTTAGTTTATGTGGGATAAATAATAGTTTTGAGTATCACGTAGAAGATAAAGTACACATCTGGTTAATTTCTATCGATATGTAGAGAGTCTTACATAAATATAAGGGGAAAGCTGGGAATTTCATGCTAAGCTTGTGATAGAATGAAGAAAGAAAGGTATATAATTGTGTATAGTTCGTTTTGTTGAGATGAATCTAAGTAGAGGTTATTAGATGATCTTATATGTATCATAGATATAACTAGGCAGTAATTAAACTATTCATGTAGAAGTTTTGAGTGTTGTGTCAAATAAATTCAGTAATTTGTTGGCTAATGCTGGATCTTGTTAATTTATAATTCTCAAATTATATTTAAGTAGATAAATATTCAATTGAGTTGTTAGCTGATGATCTGAGATAGGTTAATGATCTAAGTAGTAAGATGATATTGATAAAGTAGAAACATTTTAATAAATAATTATCAGATAATGTCATAGAACTACAGATGTGCTCTATGATTGAATTTGTTAAGATTAACTCTATTAAATCTTCATGTAATGTTCACTGCTTAATTCTCAGATAGTTGTTTTAGTCACCTAAACAAATACATATCTTTTACTTTCTCCTTCTGTTTTTAGTCACACTAAGGCTGTCAACATTATCTGCAGTGGCATAAATATAACTTAGCGTAAGGTGCATTAAATTATCACTACTTAGGCGTATTGAGGCATAAATTCGAGCTAACTTATACAATTTTTGACGTGTTATTGAAACATTATACTTTTCATTAATAGGGAACTTGAGTAAGTAAAGTAAATAGTTTGATTAGTAAATAATTGGAGTTTATCTTTGTTGGGTCATAAATTTATAAGGTTGCGAAAATTAGGGTTAGCACATAAAATTAAAATAGTTGGTTCTATTATAGGGTTATCAATTTATAGCAGCCACTATTTTTCATTTTATTCTAAATTAACTAGTTCAAAGCTGCAAATTTCAGGTTACCAAAGAAAAAGAAGGGTTCAGTCAAAATCCATACAATCAACAATTTTCATCCCGAGCAGATTTTTGAGAAGATTATCAAGATTGAAAATAACGCCCACAACCATGAAATGCTAAGTAGATATTTAGGAAGTTTATTGATAAAGATGATCAAGTGATTAACCTCCTACTCAAAGAAAAAGAAGATTGATATTTGTATGATATATTTTCTCTGAACACTCAACCTTCAATCTTTGGGGTCAAAAGGGCAGGGATCAACAGTTAATATGGAAAGGTAAGTTGAGTAATCCAGTAATTCCATCTTCACAATGTCCATTTCATAGAATCTCTCTGTTCAAATACAACTTATTATGTAGAATATGGTGCCAACTAACCCCAAAAACATAGAAATATACAGTAACAACATCCAATTTTCTTATGAAATGAACTAAAGAATGACTTTTGGCAATGTGGTCTTTATTTCAACTTAACACACATCAGTAGTAATAAATTTCAATACCCACATAATGACACACTCAAGTTCAAATCAACCACAGTAAAATCAACCAAAACTTGTAGGACGTGGGCCGCGCCCTCAGCGTATAGCGGGCGCCGCGGCTTGGTACTACATCGAGGTGCTTTGTGCGTGGGCTTGAGCCACGGATCAGCCGCACGTGAGTGCGTTGGGGTAGTGTTGTCGAGTGGGGGAATCGCCCTGTGCTAGAAAGGTTATTCACGGACGCCGAACGTTGGTGCAATCAATGCCCCTACGTCCAAATCAGTAACCAGTCGTGGGTTTTCGGGGACATGGTACGAATCAGATCTGTAACCAATTCGGCCGCATGTAGCGGCCTCTTATTCGGTTCATTGTATTGCACATTAAACGATTATTGATGCCAAATTTATAATTAGGCTTGAGCACGGATCGGACATCCGAAAATCTGGATATCTGATACACGTATTTTTTTTAAAATTTTAAAAGATTATAAAATATTAAAATGTCATTTGAAAAGAGTAATATTTTTGGATAAAGTATCGAATGTATGACACCCGAAAATTTGAAAATAATATACGAAATGACACGCGATATCCGATCCGAATTTCAACTTCGGATCAATAATTATCCAAAAAAACCAAAACAAATGCAGATCGAATATTCGGATTTTCTAGTTATATTGACTGGTTTGGGGTGACGAGGAGAGATGGAGACAATTGATTAGTTATTATGTTATTATAATTGACTACCAATCCTAAATGGACTATATATGTGACTATGTGAGTAACTATGAATAGTAATTCGTAGTATTTGAACTAATTTGCAATATTTCCGTAAAAAAATTAAATTATAGATACTTCATCCGTCTTTAATTATTTGCTACATTCTGACTTGTAGCACTGTTCATTTGTGAACTTTGATTGTCTTTAATTTTATATACATAAGGAAAAATATAGTCGTGATTGATCTTGTTTGATTTGTCTCAATTTGTACTTTTCAAATATATAATAATTATAATTTTTTCATATATATAACTTGTGATATAAGTGTTTGAAGTTGTGTCTCAAAAACTGTGAAAAAAAACAAATGTAACAAATAAATAAAGATACTTATAAAAAAAAATCGATTATAGTGGTTTAAGAAGGTTGTATACTTGTATGTTACTTGCCCAGTTCTCCTCGGAAATTTCCAAAAATTAAAAGTAAAAGCTCAAGAAAATTGAAAGGAGAGAATGGGAAAAACAGCGATGGCAGTGAAGATGGTGGCTTTCTCTCTCCTTTCCACTCTCACACTTGGTGTTCCCGAAGAAACCCAGCTTGGATCATCTCGTGTTGTTTTCCAGGTTCAATTTCATGACTGGTAGCTTCGCATTGTTCAATTTCATGACTGGTAGCTTCGCATTGTTCAATTTCATGACTGGTTGTGCCTTTCAATTTTATTCATGTTTAGATCTGCCCATTTTTGGAATAAGAATTTTCTTTTACTGAATTCGTTTACAGTATTAATTACTGAATTCTGTTGCGGGATCATATTGTTAAGACAAGTTGTCATTCTTCTGATGTTTCCGTTATCTGCATTGATTTAGCTATGATACGCAGGCATGAAAGATGATTCATTTTTTATTTTCTAAGTTGTCAATTTACTTCAATAAAGATGAACAACTGTGTTGCTTAAAAAAAATTATCAGAGCATTAGATTGGTCCGGAGTAAGGCTTACAAGGAATCGATGATGTGCAGCATTGCATTGGCTTAAGCAGAATGCATTGGATTGCTGATGTGGCTTGCTAGGATCAAGATTTGGACGAGTGGTGCCAAGGGCGACTTGTGCCCCTACCCCCCCCCCCCTCGCCTAGTATGGGCAGTAGCCTTAGATAGGCAACCACCATAGGCGCGCGAAGCGTTGTGTCTCCTCGCCCATGGAAGTTGGGGCTTGTCTCTGCCTATGCTTAGTAATAAAATAAGGGAACCCTTGGGGAGATGTCAAAGCCCAATTAATTCTATACGCTTCAATAGTAACGAATGTGCTTGTGTGTTTACTATTATCGTGCTTACTATCGGTGTGTGTTGTTGTAAGGGCGGTACGAGTGCTAGGCGCCTCAGTGCTTAGAAAAAAAAAGGTGTGCCTGACAGCTACATCATCAATGCGGCTTCTAAGTAGTCTATTTGAACTAAATTGAACTGCTATTAGATGAATTCGAATGAATTGAACTAATGTTAGAAAGTCGGTTAAGCTGGAAAATTGACAAAAAGGTATTCCTAAAGACCTTCGTCCCCCGTTGCTTCTCCTCGGTGTCAGCGCCAGCTTAGTGGGTGGCTCTTCGCTATCCCTTAAAGGTCAACCCTGCGAGCGAGCTAGATTCCTGTCATGAGTTTTGGTTGTTTGTTTCATCGCCGTTCTATACCGCTCCCCTTCTTTTCCCTTTTTCAATCCATTCGGCTTCGTAACTTAAGGGTTTGGCTTGGGCTAGGGGTAGTTGTTGACCGTCGCTTGCGTGTTTGAGGTCGACCTTCGCGGGATGTTTCTAGTTGTTTCGATAATAGCCTAATTTGAGAGAGATGTTTTTGGTTTTTCCTTGTTCGTTTGTTTCCTATTTGGTTTCTTTTTGTTCGTTTCCTTGCTTTGTTTCCGGCCTTTGAGTTGGTGTGGGCATATTCATCAATTGTTGGGTGTTGAGATTGTCGTCTCGTTTTGCGGGAGAAACGGTGGTAGACTTGGCCCTTACACCGATCTCGATTCTGTAGTGATGGCTAGGTTTGGTCTGTCTTTTGTTTTGGGTGGGAACGTGTCAGTTCTTTGTGGAGACCTGTGGGTGTTTGTTGTACCTTCGTGGCCAAATCGTGACTTTGGTTGTGTGGTAGGTAGTTCATTGTCCAGTTTTTGTTTTTCTCTGATCGTCGGGCGTCGTAGCTGTTTTCTTGTCCGTGCAATACTTTTTATTTTTGAGATATTATGTGTTCTTGGGGTCGGTTAGTTTTGTCCAATAATTTGTATCCCCTTGTGGTGTCTCTTCCATAAGTTTGTCCTTTTCGTTTTAGTTTGTTGCGTTTATCTCCTATTGATTAATGCTAGTGAGTTGATGGTTTTGTAGGTTGTTTTTGGTGTTTCATTGATTCGATACATGTCCGATCGCTGTCAATTCGATTTTATGGTGGTGTATTTTAATTGACTATGCTTAAGAATGTAATACTATAGAAGTTTTAAACATCAAATTATTATGGTTATGTCTGATCATTTTGCGTGAAACGGGTCACCATAAGTTGAGGTTGTGTTGTCGGATGAAGAGTTTCTTGGGTAGAGCTTTTATTTGGTCCAAGAGAGTTGAACAATCGTTTACGATGTATTCTTGTTCTTTGGGATAGGTATATTTGTATTGATGTCAATTAGATTCTGCGGAATTTGATGTGTAATGCCAGTTGGCTTTTTAGCTTATTATGATATCTTCTTCTAGTTTTTTGTTGTCAAATTAAGGTTTAAGCTGAATTGAAACTGATAAAAAATGACGTCCTTACAGTCGTTCCTAGATTTTTTTTGGGGTCCCGGGGCCGTTTAAATTTAAGGCCCCTGAGTTCTATATTTAGAAACATAATATGTGTAATTTTTCTCATAATGAAAATAATAAGTATTAGAGGTGTTAATATGTCCTTTCTTCTTAATGTGGCTATTGCACCCAAAAAAAACTCTTTTCGATTACTAACATGGTTTTTAAAATATAAACTATAATAGGAATTTAAAGATAAAATTACATCATCATTCATTAAGATCAAAAAAATACTTGATTTGTAGGCATTTGTTCTAAAAAAAACTGTTTTTAATCGAGTGAAAAAATTACTTGTTGCACTTTTTAAATTATTATGAGGTTTCCTATTGCATTTTTTGTGGAGATATTAAGAGATTTCATAGAGAAAAAAGTAGGATATTAGAGGAGAGATGTAATTACTGTTTATTTTGTAAAAAAAAATAGAGCAAGTATTTGAAATATCTATAATAGAAATGTAGTGGTATTTCCGAAACGAAGAAATAAAGAAACTCGTATATTGTTACGAATATTACATTGGAGTTATATGGTCAACCATCTACTCCTTATATGAAATGGATGTACTTCATTAAATAAGAATTTCCTTATTAATAAAAAATGGAAAGGATTAATGATGATATGATTAAGTAGAACTTGTATATAAGCATTAATGGGGCAATAGTGGATAATTGAATTGAGTTATGCATTAGCATGGAATGGAGATGTTTTCAAAAAAAACATTATAATGAAATTTCCTATTTGTTGGGGTGAACTCCCAAACCCAAGCACACAAACATGAAATTTCAAGCATACAATTACGCACCTTGAACATTACACATTCATCTACAAATGTATTTGCATGTCAATTATATTTATTCCCCATTACTGTAAACGCAGTGTTATCAATTTTTTGGCGCGCTGGGCGTGGGCCCTGCTTTCGCCCCAAATCCCAGGGCCTGGGCTGCTCCTTTAATTGTTGGCCCTACCAATCAATTTACGACATGTCATCTAAAAATTTGAGATCATGGTTTGGAGTTGTGAGGTCGATTGTACAAGTGAGCGGGTGGCTTGTGTGTGGTCGGGGAATTGTTTTAGGGGTTCCAACGAACATGGGATGGTGGAGGAGTGGTGTTGAGTTTAAAGTTGGGGTCTAATGTAGTAATTAGAAAGTTTACACATGTAGTGTTTTTGGAGTGGAATGTGATAGGGTTAAGTTGTTTAGTTTTGCATAATAGTAAAATCCAGCTAATTGTATAAATTAGGCTTGAGCACGGATCGGACATCCGAAAATCTGGATATCTGATACACTATTTTTTTATAAATTTTAAAGATTAATAAAATATTAAAAGTCATTTGAACAAGAGTATAATAATTTTTGGATTAAAGTAGTCGAATGTATACACACACGCGAAAATTTGAAAATAATATTAGAATGACAACGCGATATCCGATCGAATTTCAAAACTTCGGATCAATAATATCCAAAAAACCAAAACAAAATGCATCGATAGTATTGGATTTTCTAGTTAATATTGACTGGTTTGGGGTGACGAGGCGGAGAGATGGAGACATTGACTTATTATTATGTATTTATATTGACTACCAATCTAAATGGATATATATGTGCACTATTGTGAGGTAACTACTGAATAGTAATTCGTAGTATTGAACTAATTTGCCAATTCCGTATAAAAATTACATTATAGATACTTCATTCCGTCTTTAATTATTGCTACAATTCTGACTTGTAGCACTGTTTACATTGTGAACTTTGATTGTCTTAATTTAATATACATAGGAAAATATAGTCGTGATTGATCTTGTTGATTTGTCTAATTGTACTTTCAAATATAATAATAATTATAATTTTTTCATATATATATAACTTGTTGATATAAGTGTTGAAGTTGTGTCTCAAACTGTGAAAAAAACAAAATGTAACAAAATAAATAAAGATACTATAAAAAAAATCGATTATAGTGTTAAGAAGGTTGTATACTTGTATGTTAACTTGCCACGTTTCTCCTCGGAAATTTCCAAAAATTAAAAGTTAAAAAGCCTAAGAAATTGAAAGGAGAGAATGGGAAAAACAGCGATGCAGTGTAAGATGGTGGCTTTCTCTTCCTTTCCATACTTACACTACTGGTGTTCCCGGAAGAAACCCAGCTTGGAATCATCTCGTGTTGTTTTTCAGGTTAATTTCATGACTGGGTAGCTCGCATTGTTTCAATTTCCAGACTGGTAGCTCGCATTGTTCATTTCAATGCGACTGCGTGTGCTTTCAATTTTATTGCATGTTAGATCTGCCCATTTTTGGAATAAAAGAATTTTCTTTTTGAATTCCGTTTACAGATAATTACTGAAGCGGGAATCATAATTAGTTAAGCACAAGT
>SNQN01000732.1:51339-72494 GCA_008642245.1 Bassia scoparia
GGAAGGCGATTAGATAGTGAGTGATCGTAAGAAGTGGATGCGGGATACTACTATTGTGGGTTTCGCTTGAGATCTAATATCTCGGGCACTATTGGTCGTGCCTCCAACGAGAGTCGTGGATCACTTCAACAGGATTGGTCGATGCTAGGAGAAGACGATAAAGACGTGGTGTAGATAGAGATAAGAAAGGGCAAGTGAACTTTGAGAGGTCGTTGGAAGATAAAGATTTGTGATTTCGGCCAGGCTTGGAGTTGAGGGATTGACGCGCCCATCTGGTCAATATCAAAACACCTCATAGGTTTAGGGCAGCTAACGAGGGCAACACGTTCTATAATAAAGGAGGGGAAATAACCCAAAAGCCGTCCAAGTTGTTTGCATACTGGGAGCTGAGGCGGAAGAGAACACAAGGTATAGCTGTAGGTATTAAAAAAACATATCTCCGGCCAGGTTTGCTTGTTTGAAATGCCATGTCGGAGGTCGGAAATGCGCGAAATATTTTTAACTCAGCCTATCGCAAGTGCAACCTGCCTGGGTGAGTGGGATGACCATTATTCCAGTGGTTATTCTCGTAGGAGCCCTGAGTAGGGGCCTTTCCACTTATTCAAAAGGGTCGATAAGATGGCTCGGCTGTGGTGTTTTGACTTCGTTCATTGTAGCAAATTCTGAAAATTTTAGAGCTAACTTAACCACGCAGCTCGTCCCAAAAGGAAAGAATGCCTCATTCACCCCCAGTTCTCCCTTCAAGACAGCCGCTCTCGTGAGCTCCCATGAATTTCTCTCGTCATTTTCCTTTCGGCGCACCATCTACGAATCGCTCATCGCTCTGCATTCTCGCGCGGCCACACTAGACTTGCACACGCTCACCGTGAACCTCCACACACAAGATGGAGAGCCGATTATAACCTCGTACGCTGTGTACGCTTGTGAAATGTTATCATAGCGCGACAGTAAACACATAATATGTCAGTGTATTTTCACAGCTTTAACAAAGAAACCACGTGGAATCAAGTAATATCATGTAAAACAGTTTGGCTTTGTAGATGGGGGTAGGAGACTATCCTCCCTTCGTTGCTACAGTCACCCTGAATAAAGTAATCTAAGGGCGTTGGGTTCTAAGGCTGCCTATGGCAAGTATCTAATACACCTTTCACACTAGCTCGTAGCTGCGGCTGGCTAAGAAGAATCCGTTTAGTGGGTAATAAGCATGAGACGACCTGGTCTTTGGGCGAGAATCCACTCCATGAAATGTTGCAGGTTGGTGAGACACTCAACTCTTGGATACTTAGAAGAATGGTCGCGAGCCACTACGAGGGAGTAAAAATGTTATGACTGAATTAGACTGAATTTGGTATCGATGAAAGGGTAAGAGCTTTCTGAGAAGCACGCTGGCGATGAGGAGGAATTTGAATGTGGATTTTGTGTGCAAGGCCTTACCAAAATGTGTTCAAACATTAGGAGAATAATTCATTGATTCGCTCTGCGTTGCATTTCAGCTAGTGCAGTGTGCTATTATGCAGCGAGTTTTTGAATAGTTGGCAGTTCAAGTCATACGTGCTCACGGATGTTGATGTACAAGAAGTGCGCCTAGATATGCTTGCACCTGATGCAATCATTTATTATTTAGGCAGATCACACATCGTTGTGTTCAACGATACTTAGGGTGTAATTTGTCTAAACAAACATGTTGTGTCACTACTCACTTGGATTAAAGCAGCAGAACATACAACAATCAACCCACCAGCAAGCATGAAATCAATGGTTGGTCCAGTCGGAAGAAACCTATTAAAAAGATTCTTCCTCACGCAATCAAGTGTGGTGACCTTCCGTGACGCACAGGAGGTTTCTGAATCAAGGAGAGGGCATTTCTTTGAGATTTTGTCAAGACTCCCACAGTTTGCGGACAGATCCTAATGGACCCTGGGCGATAAGTGTGATGTGATGCAGATAACCAACAATCCTGAAAGGATAACAGTACAAGACCAACTCACAGACGGCGAAAACTCCATGTCAAGTATATGACGTCTAGGGGAGGAAAAAGAGACAACACAATTGGCCCAAGTCAAATGCTGTGGGAAAAGAGGGGGACACTTCAGTACAGAGCAAGGCTGTATTGCGAGTAATAAGACGTGCCCAAAAACAAATAATATCTCCACAAAGCCTTGAGAGGTCGCTTTCCACCCCAAATTAGTGACTCAGGATCACCAACGGGATTCCACAAAGAAGTTGTTTCACCTCCCAAATACTTAAACATTCATCATTCCCTAAACACTTACTAGGGTAATTGTGCTTATCAATCATTGTTAGCCCTCATGCCCTATTTATAAATAAAACTTAACTCTAGAAACTTCTACCAAACCCTAGTAACTATATTATTACAAAATACCTAAACTACCCTTCTATTAATATTAGTTCATTACACTTTATTTTAGCTTCTTTATACACTCCAAAGGTTTAATCAGTCCTCCCAAGGCAAACTAACATTCCCTTTTGTGTTTGATTAATGCTTTCACCTCTTCATTCCACCACAAAGTATCCCTATGTACCATAGTTCTTCCCCTTGATTCCCCAYGACCTCTTTGGCCACTCTTAGGAAACAATTCTTCATTTTTGACCAAGTTGCATCTGGATCATCCTCTCCCTCCCAATTTGCCTCGTTGATCACTTTCCTTGGCATTTGCATCCTTTAAGGTCCACCATTTTATCCTTGGCTACGCTTCTTTTTTCCACTTTCTTTCAAACYAATAGTCATCACCAAGGTAACCACAGTCTCTCCTAGGATGACCTTGCAGTTTACGCAACTTTGTGTATCCACCCTCCTTGACCACAAAAACAGATGAATGTTAAAATTATTTTCGAAAGGGGAAAAGAGCCTTACTTCTCTTTTGTTTCAAATGTCATTATATGGAAAGACTTCATCTTTACTGTCACTGATTTATTTCCATTATAGGTATGCTATATGCTTTTGTCTGTGTGATTGGCTTAGCTCTCCAACATCTTATGACGTTTCAACCTCTTAGTTATCACATATTGGAAGTTGTGGTATAGTAACATCACATAAGTTCCATTTATAATTTATTTTTTTACTTCTTTTCCGGGGGTAGGTGTTTCGCTAGTTTAAAAATCGTCATGGTTCAAATCAAGGCATTTCCAGATTTATTTTTCCGTAGTTCTGATCTGGATAGTACCCTTTCTATGATTTTTCTTTTTGGTCATGGCCTTAGTCTAAGATTACAGTATTATGATGCAGATATAAAGTAATATTTCTGCCTCTTGTACAAATTCATAGATCTGTAATTTTTGTTGAGTCATGCTGCAGACAAATTATGGAGAAGTTGAATTTGGCTTCTTTCCTACTGTGGCCCCCAAGACTGTCGAGCACATTTTCAAACTTGTTCGGTTAGGATGCTATAATACCAACCATTTTTTCCGGGTAATGAGGTGGACTTTTGGATATGTTTGGTTAATGGAGTAGTCAGKAATAATATTTGAAATGTAAGGTAGTAATAAGTAAAGTTTGTCTTTTGAAACAGGTCGATAAGGGCTTTGTAGCCCAAGTTGCTGATGTTGTAGGTGGTAGAACAGCTCCAATGAATGCTGAGCAGAGGAAGGAAGCTGAGAAAACTGTTATTGGTGAATTTAGTGAGGTGAAACACGTTAGGGGTATCCTTTCAATGGGGAGGTAATGCTCAAGATATTTTCTCCTTAGAGTGGTGTGCTACTTTACTAATGGTTGTTATTTTTCTTTTTCTTTTTGTTTATCTTTTATTTTGGTGTATGTGTGAATATTTTTTCTTTTCTGTTATCTGGTGAGTGTGTGTGTGTGGAGAGAGAGAGAGAGAGAGAGTAGAGAGAGAGAAGAGAGATAGACAAGAGAGAAGAGAGAGAGGGAAGGGGGGAGAGGGAGAAAGGGAGAGGGAAGAGAGCGAGAGGGAGGGGGGAGAGAGGAGATTTTTTCCGTAATGATTTTTTTTTTTCAGGAATCGAGCTCATTCCTGTGTTTTATTCTTTGCAAGGTTTAACATCATAGATATGAATGGACTCTTCTCCAGCTTTTAAACGTTTTAATTCACTTTTTGCTCTTAGTGTTCAATTATAGTTTCATAGTGTGATAGTTTACCCGCATATGCTTAATCTGCGTAAGCTGATAAAGCGCATCTCTTCGGCTTTTCTATACTCACTTGGTGACGCCCTCATCTTGATGGACAAGTATGCTGGTTATTGTTCTTAGAATGTCATTTTCGTGACTCTTCTGTTTTGAAATTATATGGCTATATACGGCTTGTTCTTAGTATGGCAGTCTTTGGAAAGTCACTAAGGGGACGAGACATTAAGTAAGCTTGAGGAGGTCCTACCCGAAAGAGGGCATATTTGTTGATGGTACTATTTGCACTCTCTCTCTCTCTCTCATATATATATCTATATAATATATATATATATATATTATATAATAATATTTTATATATATATATTATAAGTATATTATATATATATATATATATTATATATATATAATATATATTAATAATATTAGAGTTAGGATCAATCTAAAAACTTACTTTTGGTGAAAACTAAAATTAGGCATTTTACATATACAATTTAGGACATTTTGTGATTTAGGACATTGGCATATATATTTAGGACATTTTTAACGATTTAGGAATTTTGCATACAATTTAGGACAATTTTCGATTAGGACATTTTTCCGATTTAGGATTTGGTACATACAATTTAGGACTGTTGTGATTTAGGGACATTTGTGCAAATAATTTAGAAATTTAACATAAAATTTTGGACATTTAATGTATATATTTAGGCCATTTTATTATTTAGACATTTTAAAATATTTCGGACACTTTTCAAAATTTAAGACATTTTGAAAATTAGGACATTCTCATTCACCTTTCTTACCCTCTACCTCCCACACAATCAAGACCGACTCTTATTTGGACCAAACCGCACAACCACATCGCACTAGCCAAGCACCATACATACAAACTTACATCTACACCAAGAGACAACACACACGCCATAAAGTCCCAACACCGCAACCTCACCCTCATCCAACAACAGCACCACGCCGCACCACTACCGCACTACCAGTATATACAGATTGCACATTCCAGCACACACCTCACTTGAACTGCAACACCACACTCACTGAAACGCACACACCACCTTCACCCGAGCGCTCAAAGAGACCCATACCGCAGCAAAATTCGCAAATTCCAAAATCAAACATAAAACCCAATTAAAAATCAAATACCACGTGCGATGGAAGGTTGCTTCTATGTTTCGTGGGTTGCGTGGAGAGGGTGGGTTTAGACGCGATTCGTTGGGGTCGGCGAGTAATGGAGTCGCGATGGTGGTTGGTTCGGTGTGAAGTGGTTTGGGAGTGAGTAGGAGAGAGAGAGATAGAAATAGGTCGTGTTGTTTGATTGTGTGTAGTGGGATTAGGTCGGGCTAGTGCGGTGGTCAGGGTAAGTGGTAGTGCTCGGCGGAGTGCAGCGGTGGGTGCAACTTCGGTGATGGTGATGGAGGAGAGAAAAAATGAGGAGTGAAAGATGATGATCAAAGAAGGGGTGAGAGGGAGAGAGTAAAAAATGGTGAAATGAGATTGTAGAGTGATTGATCCATCAACAGTCATAGTTACAAATGAACGCTTACAGATTTAAGTTTTTAAGTTTTCACACAAAGTACTAGTTTTCACATGATCCCTTTCTATATATATATATATAATATATATAATATTATTTAATATAATATATAGCTTAATATTTTGACAAAAATTGCTTCTTGATAAAGTAGGCAAGTATAAGCTGATAATATAGTTTAAGTCAATGTCGTACTAAGGTAAACTGGTTTCATCTTCTTATGCAGTATGGGGAAACTTTATTACTTTTTGGGTTGATTGTATTAATTGAGTCAAACTTAGAACATTGCAATTGTTTCCCTAATAAGGCAAATTTAAAACAGGAATAAGTTTATCTTGTCAAGGCCAAAGTCTGGTGAGATAGGTCAAGACTCAAGAGCTTGATTCATGTTTGAAGTTTATCTAAGTCTCGATAATTGGAGATTCTTACCATTTTGGCTTGCTTGGCACGAGGATAGTATATTAAAATCGACCATGCTTCGGGAACATTTTTATGTGTCCACGGCAATCCTAATAAATCTAAAACAAAATTCTTAATATCAAAAATAGAAAACAAAATGCATTAATATACCATTGTTAAATAAAATGGGGAGGAAGTATTCTATGTGTTCTAGGAGGCACGATTGTTATAGTACATAAAGGGATAATAAAAGACAACCAAAAGAAATTTAAGATGTTGTAAGGAAAAATGAGGTTGTGATGTTGTGATTGCAAAGGGAATGAAGTAGTGATGGTGTGATGATAACTTGGTAAGGGAAGGAGTGGAAACAACTATCCTTCATTTTGGGGGTAAGTTTACCATCCTTCATTTAAATTCACTTTTCTTAGTTTTGACMTTTAAACCCCATTAATAGATTACCCTCACCCCCTCAGTGCAAATATGCCTTATATTTGATGTTATTTTAATGTGATATTGTTTAACTTGAGTTGTATATTTTATCCCAGCCTATAGAGCGGATCACAATCTTGTCTACTTACTACTATGGTGAGGTTATTTTTCTTTTCAACTTAGCTTCTTTTGTTCTGAGTTGTGATGAATTTTAAGAAGATATCAATTAATCAATCAAAGCCATAGCCCCATAAGTGAGGTCGGCTAAGATACTTTTAAGAAGATAGGTTGATAAAAATAAATTTTAATAAGTAACAAAATTTGTTTACAAAGACCAAAAAATTAAAAAATTGGGAAATTCTATATGGTCGCACTGTGGTATTGTTTTTTACACGCGGTGACAACTAAATTTTGCCAATTCTACATCGTGGGCCAAAGTTTTTCATTTATTACATATGGTGGGCAATTTTATTAAATTGTTGGCTAATTAGACCCAAACCATCCTCCCTTACCTTACCCAGCCACCGGCCAGCCAACGCCCTAACCACCGCACCTCAACCAGCTAGCCCAACCACCACACCTCACCTCACCTGCCACTTCACTCCCACCGCACTCAGCCACCATCCCTGTTTCTCACTCCTCTATGTCTCCCTCCTCACCCTCAAACCACCGTCGTTATAAGACTAGCGCAACAGCCCTCCGCCACCGCAGCAACCCTCCACCACCGTATCAGCTCTTCAACGCAGCTCGCAGCAACCCTCCACCACCGCATCAGCTCTTCAACGCAGCAGCAGCCCTCCAACGAGCAACCCTCCCTTTCTCATGTAATGGGTTTGCTCGAACCATCACCAAACCCCCAAATTCTAAAATTCACAAAAATCACAATTGATTCACATTCAATTCGCAAATTAATTTAGGGCTTTGTTTTGAATTGCAATAGCATATGGTTAATTGTAGTTTTCTTTTTGAATTCAAAGAGTTTGATTCAATTAATATAAAAACCCTAAGTTTCTTCCTTTTTCTGTTCGAAAATTTGGAGTTGCAATTGTTCTAATTTGGAGTTCGAATTTATGCAAATTGTTGGTGTTGTGCGAATTCTTCGTATCATTGTTGCAAATTTGGTGTTGGTATTGCGAATTTGGTGATTTGGTGGAGGAGCGTGAGAAGAGGATCCCCATTTGCACGGTGGTGGTTGGGTTGGTGGGGGTGGTGATGGTGGCTGTGTCAGGTGGGCGCGACGCAGGGTGGTGGTCGGGGGTGGTGGCTGGTGCCTGGTTGCTGGGTGAGGTAAGGGAGGAGTGAGAAAGGTGGTGGTTGGGTGGTTTGGGTCTAATTAGCCAACAATTTAAGAAATCGCCCACCATATGTAATAAAAAGAAAATTTGCCTACTGTGTAGAATTACCAAAATTTAGTTGTTTTGCGTTTAAAAAACAATACCACAGTGCCACCATATAGAATTTCCGTAAAAAAATTCTTATCAATATGTTAATAATTTCAAACATATTGATCTGGTAAATTTAATATCTTAACTAGTTCAAGAGAAACAAATCTTATCTTAACAAGTTCAGGTTAGATAAGATAGGTTTGGATAATATTTAAAAGCTATAAATGAGTTTTGTAAAAGAAAAGTTCTAGAAACCAAGCTTATAATTTAATAAATACTTAATAAGATTAGCTTAGTCATGGGACCAGGTGAAAAGGACACACTGTCTTGCTCTTATGTGTACATCATATGTTTGCATTTTTTGCTAGATGTAAATAGTGAAACATGTGAAGAGAGAGATCAATTCTCAGAAGACGTCTTTCTGCATCGTCTATTGAAATTGAGAGATGGGTAATGTATTTTTAAGGAACTTCTATTCAAATTTATTTTTTTGGGGTGCTAAATACTTAATTGTTATATTAACGTCAACTTTTCTTCTCTTATTACTTTCCCATTGGCAGAGATGAAGTGCTTCCCATGATTGGTTGGCATGTGAAAGTAAGGTCAGTGAAGTTGTAAATACTTAGGATACTATGTTGTCCTTTTCATGTGACATGTATTGATTAAGTGGATAGGCTGGTGCAGTAATAATATTATATCTAATAAATCATTGTAACATGCCAAATTATATGGGTTGAACATGAACCTCATATTTATTCTGTTTAAACTTGTGAAAAGAAACAACTAACTTTAATGCTATTTCTATCTAGATCATTTAGTATATTGTTTGTTACACTGGACATGGATGGGTCAATGGGAGGATTTGGTAGTGTCCACTGTCCACAATGAGATTAACAATCACGCCCTTAATAAAAAATCTCTACATAATAATATGGTATTTTGGACAGCTTACAATCTAAGATTAACTTTGTAAATTTAATTATAAATCTTGATGACATAAATACAAATTTAAAAATCAATAAGTCAGAAAGTTCATTAATAGATTTCTTAAAGTTGATAATCACATTATATAAAGTTAAATAAATAGCCTTCGGTGCGCCTTGCATAGACCCTAAACGACTCCTACCCTTGTGCCTTGCGCCTAGATGCGCCTTTTCAAAACACTGGCGTACCAATTTTTAACTACAAATTTAAAATAAATCTATGTTCGAGGAAAATTCCATATCAATCATGACCACTGGTAAAAGTGAATTACTTCCTCCGTTCTCTTTAGTCTCATCTAGGGTGAGTTGCACAAGAATTAAGGAAGAGAGAGAAATAAGAGAGTAGATCCCAAAAGATGAATATTATATAATAAAGAAGAAGAGAAAATATTGATTAAGAAGACCCACAACAAGTAGAATTTACACATTAATTTTATAATTTAAGGGTATAGTTTGTAATTTATGGTGAGACATTTACTAACAAGGAAAGGATGCAAGTATTTTGCAAACTTCTAAATAGAAAAAGGATGCAAGTAAAGAGCACGGAGGAGAAAGTATATGACAATAACGCTAAAATGTATTAGTATATGTTCAGGGCGGATCCAGGATTTTGAAAATGGGTATGGCACCGTACAACTGCACAAGCTTACAAATTACGGATCGATTACAATAAAAATAATTAACGAGAATAATAATGTATATTATATGTTCAAACTACAAAAATAAGTTATGAGTCTTACACATGAATTGATTCTCTTCATTCTAACTTCTAAGATTACAACAAAATTAGATCACGATAAACATATATATTTAGACTACGGAGTAACTAATATTTATCACACTTAAATTAATTAATATTAATTATATGAATTTACGTTAAAAAACTGCATTATGTCACCCATAAATAATTTTGTAATTTCCCATAACAACCACAAAATCTGAATAATGCATATATTTTCACCTATAAGGCTATTGTATACACTTTATATTATATATATATATATATATATATATATATATAAATAATCTGAGCATTGAAAATGTAAAGTTGCATCCAATTCTAGCATTGAAAACTGTAGAAGTTGGCAACACAACAATATAAATAAAATAAGTTAGAGGTGTTCAAGGAGAATCGAACACGCGTGTAGTGCACTAAGTAAGTGTATACAAAACTTTCATCATTGAGCTACCTAGTGTCATTGTGTAACTCTGGTTCCTTTATTTAATATATATACAAAATTTTCCAGAGGGCACGTGACCCACCGTGTCCTAAGGTGGGTCCGCCCCCGTATATGTTTGTTATTGTTAATTTGTTATTCACATATATAATGAARATGTCTCTATTATATAAGGAAGGGGGTGAGCAATGGTGTTCACATAAAAAGTCTAAATTGCCCTTTATCTCAACAATTGATTGGTTAAAAAAACATTTAAWAAAAAGGTTAATGTCAATGTTATTCACAAATTTAAACGCATCGATTTTTAATGTTCTATGCAATTTCCTCATTTGGACGATTTTTCATGTTTTATGCATTGTGCTTTATTCCATTTTGGGGCACTCTCTCGCATACTTTTTAACCACACTTTCCCTTCCTTACCCCATTTTTCCATACTTTCCCCCCTTTTACATACACTCTCTCCTACTTTTTAAC
The DNA here is from genome assembly GCA_008642245.1 of Bassia scoparia. NCBI lineage: Eukaryota > Viridiplantae > Streptophyta > Magnoliopsida > Caryophyllales > Amaranthaceae > Bassia > Bassia scoparia. The sequence continues at coordinate 61,839 of SNQN01000732.1, forward strand.
CCCACTCACATTATAACACACTAGTTTTTATGCACGCATCGCGTGTAACTTTTTTCTTGTCTTATTATTGTTATAGCTTCGTAGAAAGTTTATGCATGAAACTGCATTGTAAATTTATTGTAAATTTAATGTTAATGCTAATTAAATAATAAAATAGCAGGCTTACAAAGATGATTTAAATTATGAGAAAATCATCAATAGGCCGTTTGAGTATAGATTTTGGAAAAAATTAATGAGAAATAAAAATATTGGTATTTCATAAATTTAGCAAAATTTATTTGACACGGTACTTAGAGAAACGTTTTTTGTGTGTAAAGTTTTTTTCACAAATTATTATTGTTTCAATATTTGAATTGAAAATTCTACTTTTTCTAAAAATAAATAAATAACATAATATTAGTAAAAAAAAAAAGTTTTAAAATTTTGAAATTTTAACAAATATTCTACTCCGRAGAAAAATAGGAACTTGTTCTTTTGTASTCAGTACAATTTTAATCCCTATTATATTTAATCTTTAATCTATTTTTGTCTTTTAACCACATCTTTCCTTACTTTTCCCTTTTTTTCACACTCTCCAATCTATTTTTACCTTTTGACCTCCCTCATATTATAATACAATATTTCTAACTTTTCCCCTAAATAGTAAATGCACACTTTATAAGAAATCGAAGGGATCGAAGGGACTATAATGAGTAATGAGTAATTATGGGTTATTTTTAGAGATTGTAAATTATTTCCCAAATTTTATTATAGATTTTGCTTGATTTTACTTGATAATTGATTTCATTTAACAGTTGAAGGAAGTCCTATTTTTTGTTAGTAATTTCTAAAATGATTTGGTTGACTACTAATTATTTCATTAATGGCATGTCATGCAATTTTCAAAAGGAAGGAGGGTAGAATGGTATTTTTAGATAGACACCACRACCACCTCCCCCCTTCCCTTATATAATAGAGATTATTCCTAGTTTTTTCCCCAAATAGTAAATGCATAAAACATTAAAAATCGGAYAGAGTAGATAAATTTATTAAAGACACGACATCTACTATATAAAGGAAGAGAGAAGAAATAATGTCCAACTTTATTAATATGTAGTAAAATTATCTCTATTATATAAGCCAAGGGGAGCAATGGTGTCCCGCTAGGAAATGTTTGATTTGCCCTTTAGTCAATAAAAATTGACTTATATTTAAAACTCCCTTAATTAATTCACTTCCTACTTTACAATCTATATAATATAACTAAAACAATCCCCACAAAATATCTTTTTCCCTCCTAAAATGCATTTAATTTCCCTCCCAACTCTCCCTCTCCTCTCTAACTCTATTACTCAAAGTTAATATTATCTATTATTTATAATATTAATTAATCAATTAATCAAGGCATTTAATTTCCCTCCCACCTCCCCTCTATCTCTACTATTTTTATAGTTAATATTATTTATTAAATGATTCCCTAGATTTCAATAAAAAAAATAATTCTTATTTTTAGTTGTTACTTTTTTTCTTATCATTTTAAAAAATGGTTAAGTTATAAAATATTTTTTGGAATGTTAACCTATTACTATTAATATGTTTTAATTTTACCATTGTTATAAATTTGAATAGTTTTTTCTTCATCTAACATACATATTTTAAACATTAAGTGCAAATTGGATATTAAGAATTGATTCTTTTATAGTACGATAATATTCTCAAGTAAAACCCAGCTTTACTATTTCCCTCTCAAAAGCTTTCCTGATTCTTGCCATATATACTACAAATTTTTTAACCTTTATTTAAATAAAATTAATTATAAACAATAAATAAGCTTCATTTATCCCTACCATTTTCTTTATTCTCCGAAAATATTCCAGACTTTTCCACACTTAAATTTTATTATCCACTACATGTGTTATAAAATAAATTTAAGTTTTTTTCATCTTCCCAACACTGATTTGTCAGATGGAAAAACTCAATTGAATACCTATAAAACTACACTCTTCCACTTCAAAATTTATTCACCAAAAATTCTTATTTGAGGTCTTCAATATCACCTTAAATTCAGTTTTGTCCTCAACAAAGTCCCATTTTTTTAATCGTACTTCAAAAAAATCATGTACTTTTTTATATCAATACATTCTTAAATCCTACACAAAGTAAGAGTCACTTCCTAAAACTCAATTACTGAAAATCGAAAAGTATAATAGTCAAAAGTTCGAATAATTCATTTGTGGAGGTGCCAACTTCCCAACTGCCAAGTTTTGAGAAACCAACAATACAAATATGATACTAATGCATAATATGTATTTAATTACCCAACAAGGTTTCATCTTACTTTCTGATTGAATCTTTATGCAATTAAAGATATAAGATTAATTATAACGAGCTAAATTGTTGCTAGCAATTAAAAAAAAATGTAAAAAGATAATAAGAAATGTATATGTATGAACATTTTTCCTTAGTACAAAAAATTGAGTCGAGACCATCTAGAGTTGAAAAATGTTTAGAGTTATAGAGTTCCGAGAGTAAGAGTTTTTTTAAAATATATTTATTTTAACTTTTACTTTTATTTTTGTTTAAAAATTATGCATACATAAAGTATATGAATCTTTTTTTGAATGGCTTGAATTTATTAAAATCTATAGTGTTCACTCCAATAGGATCAACTTCAAATGTAATGTCAATAAACATTACATATTTTAGAATTTTTACATCTCCAAACATCGTTACATGAATTCGGCAACTAATTTATCTTCATAATTAATTATTCCAATTGGTTTATTGCTAGGATACAATAGTAAGTTACGATTTTATTTTTTATATCTTTTGAATTTATTAGAATAAATACAATTTCTTATAACCTCGGTTTTTTCATCATTTGTGCATTTAAAAACCGTGCATCTCGCACGGTATATCTAGTTTCTAATAAAGGAAAGGTTTAAATTTATCAAATTAACTACTACTCCCATTTTTTTAGTTGTTTCTCTTTTTTTTGTGATGTTTTCAATTACTTGTTCCAAACCAATCTTAATTTTTTTTTTTTTTTTTTTTTTTTACTTTTAACCTACTTTATTTGCGATAACAATTAATGAATTAATCCTTTCTATAAGTCAAACTTTCATTATTCTTACCTTAAATCTTTTCACCAAAATTAACTTTCCAAAAAAATTTATCACACGTTACTCTTTACCACCTTTAGTCAATTATTTTATCCCAACTCAATCAACTCTTAAAACCGTGCCAAATTGATATGAAACATTAACAAAAACGGAGGAGTATACTTAAAAGTAAACATTCATGGTGAAAAAAATCATGATTAAAAAATGACACAATATTTAATTTAAATAAGTTAGATCAAAGAGGTCAAATTTAAATATAGATTAAACATTTCCCCCCCCCCCCCCCCTTAATTTAAGCACAGCAGAGCGCGCATTTAGAAACTAGTATCCTAAATTGGAGAAAGGAATGTATACATTATTGGTACGTATCAATAAAAATTGCAAAATGAGAAAATGCATGCATGAATATAATTCAAGTTTCCTCCAAAGATAAAATAAAAAAATACAGAGTGAATAGTGAATACCATGACACGATGCGTGTAAATGCAGTTATTTTTAAATACTAAATAAACTCATGTGCGTGTATAAAAGCTAGTTATATTTAACGCAGCAGTCCGTGGTGCACTAAAGACTAGTAGAGTAGTAGTAGATGAGATATGGTCCTAACTTAAATAGAAGAATGAGATTATAACTTAATTGTGTTAAAATTATTTTGATTAATTTGCCGTTTACATTGTAAAATCACTTTCTTGAAATTGTGAAATATTTCATTTGTTGCAATTTTTTTTATTTTTTTTATAACGGAGGAAATATTGAAATTTTTATTTGTATGTGATTCAAGTTTTTCACTTGTGGGAATCCACTTTGAAGTTTGAACACAGCTTGATTAGTTTGTTATGTATTCAAGTGACATGAGTCTATAGTTGTTGTGGTTCATCTTGTTTTTGTTACTGTACTTGGAATAAATATGTCTTCAATTCCAGAAATGGTGGATGTCTTATATTCTGGTTCCTGCAACTTGACTTGCCTGATATAGTACAGTTTGCAGTCAAACTTAAATGCAGTTGTTACTCTTATCGAGCCATTTTTCTACCCTCGTTGTAGATTTCTAACTGAACTGATAGAGACAGTGAATTGAGCCTTGTTTATAACATCCTTCCTTTTGAAGATGATGATTAATGTCTGTGTTTATGAAAGACGAGTCATTTTAAATCTGTATAATTGTAGGCGGCATGTGTTAGATTGTTATATAATTAATGAAGTTATTGATTTTGTATTTTCAGGAAAATGGATCATAGCTGATATGGCGCAGATGCAATCATATCCGCATCTATGTCTGATTGTCTAAAATGAATTGATTGACATGAGGATTTGAAGGAAAAGGGGGAACTAGATAACCCAATTTATCCACAGCCGATAACCAAGCATGTCTACAYAGAAAATCAACTACTCCGTAGAACAAGACATGTGCTGCTTTGAGCTAGTTGTAACTTGTAACCATACATTGTTTTGGCTTGGCTTGCATTGGGGTTGATATCTTGTTGCAAAAAGTAGGCACCATAACACAAATGGTGAGGCAAATGTTGAAATGTATTACCGTTGCAATCTGTTTTGCTGACTCTGTATATGAAGTCAACCTTCCCTGTATTATGTATAGCAGCACCGATTTCTTCATGTCCTCTTGTTTCTGTCAGTAGACAACTTTGACTGTAGTGGGCCTTTCGTTTTCGTCCTAATGCGAAACAATTTACGTTTTGATTTGAACCTCAACCTCTCTTACAGTCTTGCCGCTTGCGTATTGATGGGATAATGATGTTGGAGAGCACACTTTTCTATGCCTTACTGCCTTAGTGTCAAAAACAACTATACGGGGAGCACCAAAATCAGTTTATTGAATTACTAGATTATAAGTATCACGGACATTGTTCYTGTTACATGAGTTATTTATACAAGTATAAGTTTATTTAGGTGTTAAATGATTGCCTGTAGATGTTATGAATTTGTCGAGTGAGGAATTTGATGATCGATTTTCTTCTGTTGAAGATGATGTTCCTAATGATGATGTCTCTTAATCATTCAGAATTTGACGATGACTGACAAAGAGATTGATGATCGAGTGGCGGTGGTGGGTTGTTAACTGGCAGTGGTGAGTTGATTTCYAGTGGGTTGGTGGTTGTGGGTGAGTGGCTGTGGTCGGCTAGTGGTGGCATTCATGGGGTGGGATTGTGGGGAGAGGGGAGATAAATAATCAAAGGTTAATTACATTGGGGTATTTAAAGGTAATAAAACATTTTTTTGGTTTTTAATTAAAATTAAAAGGGATTAAACTAACGGTGTTAGTTTTTCCGTTAGAGTAAGGGCATTTTGGCTAATAGTTCTAACTTCATGGGTACGTGCAACATTTTCGAAAACACGAGGGTATATGAGTTGATAAGCCAAAATTTCGGGATATATGGAGAAAATTCCATTATATATTGATTTAGGTCATAGAACCTAAATTTGACCCATTTAAACGACAATTTATATCTTGTTGACATGACCAAATGCTTCCAAATGGGTTTATAAGAAAATGCAATTTTAATGGGAGTGTTGAATGGAAAAAAGGATCGGTTAGTTACTTAAGGACATAACCATCAAGAAGGTATGAACTTTGGTAAAACATTTAGTCTTGTCGTGGAGTCTACTTTTATATATTCGTCTTGTTCTTTATACTGCTATTTTATATGGTTGGATAGTTAAATAGTTGGACGTTAAAAAAATGTTTTTCATCATAGCTCTCTTGTAGAGAAGGTGTYTATGAAACAAGCTTCTAGACTTGTTCATCCGCAATTTTTAAATCATATTTGTTGCCTAAGAAAAGCTTTATATAATGATTATAATTTAAAACAAACTCCTAGAGTTTGGTTTCATCATTTTAGTAGTTATTATTTTTTGCGATGACAAGGTTGCTTTTATTCTCAATATGTCACTTCTATGTTCATTTTCTATTGTGACAAGGATATTATATATCTTTTCTCATATGTTGACGARATTATTATTATTACTGGCAAAATGCCTATACTTTTGTTAGTCGATGTATTTCTTTACTGAGCACCCAATATGTTATGAAGGGCTTGTATGAACTTTWTTATTTTCTTGGCATTCGGGTTGTACGAACTTATAAGGGGCTATATTTTTAACACAATAAAAATATACTSATGATCTAATTCAAAAGTTTCATTTGCATACTGCTAAACCTGTACGCACTCCTCTTCTGTCTAATTAATGCGACACTCTTTCTTATTATTGATGGTGACTTGATTGCTTGACGATCTATGTGAGTATCGTACTATATATGGTAGGAGCTTTTCAATACTCGACTATGAATCAAAATGGTATCAGACGTATTTTTAGGCACCGTTTAGGGTGAGCCGCACAATAGTTGACACTCTATAAAACGACCGGTGAGACAGTGAGAGTGTTGGACATTCAAAGTACTCGGTGAAGTAATTTAATAAGCAGAGAATGCAAGGTTAAAGTAAATCAAAATAATTCCACATTTCCCCAACCCAGAACATACAATTCAATACGGGAATACCAAGAAAGATATAGGACGGAGGAGTAAGAGACAAAAGAGCCAAGAGTACGTATATCAACTTTAAGATTTAAATATAGAAGGCGCACGAGCAAAATGGCCTTGTAATTAGCAAWGCAAAATGTACGCATTAACGTTTACGGTTTAACAGCTGCTGAAACCGAGTCAAGCTAAAGACAAACACAAGCAAGCAACTTAATTGCAAGTAATTTTCATATCTATTTTAATCAAGCTAGGATTATTTGTTTAACTAGACTAGAAGCTATATATGGTGGGATCGAACATGTTAAAAACATCGATGATCTTCTGTATCCATCAATATGTGCAGTAGTGCAGATTTATTTGACCATTCTTACCCCCAACATCCTACCTATAGAGATTAGAGTTTAGGTATTAAGCGTTTCCTAACAAAAAATTATGGTTTTAAATAATAGAATTGATTCTCTTTGTTAATGTAGTAAACAAAGGGAATTCTATATATATGTACTTACTGATCGATATAATGCATGCATGGTCTCATCTAACTTATGGTCTTATACTCTTATGGATAGGCTTTTAGGTTTAGGTAGTTAGCTCTACATATGTTTAATGTAAATACATATATATGTAATGTGGGAAAAATGTAAGTGCGACTTTTTTATTAATTCAATCCACATGCGTGCAAGCAAGATACAACATCCTTTATTACGACGTCCATTATTTTTGCTTTTCGCAGCCGTGATATCTGAATCATAAATACTATTACAGTACACCTCCATGTTTTTATATCTACTTCTAGCTTTACCATGCATGCATGATATTGTGTTTCTTCTCAAGACAAGACTTACATGCATGGAACACTGGAACCTATGCACCAATGGCAAATGGCAATTGTTACTTCAATACTATACTATTGAAATTAATACCTTTATATAAATAAAAGCATGCGATGATAAGTTATATAACTGTACTGCGGCATGCATTTGTTATGTTTTTGATCCAAACACATACACATACACTTAAATATAATATATAATATATATATATATATATAATATAATATATATATATATATAATATAATATATATATATTATTAATATATATATTATATAATATCATGATTTTGTCTATAATAATAATTGATTATTGCATTTATCATATGTTTTATTTGATTAGGCGGAAGTATTCTCAGGGAATAATCCGTGAGTACATGTATATAATATCAAGGCTAATGAAATAACATATAGTATGAGTTGTATGCATGATATGTGTATAATAAATATGTAGCATTTACTATTCATTGCTTTAAATGGTGATTAATTAAGGAATTGAATATTCAATCGAAATGGAGGTGTCTATCTATCCTAAACACAGAATGCAGCACGTGAAATACATATTTATATGGAGAATGAGAATTGAGAATGCACGCATGAGTCATGACTCATGACGCATCATCTATCATCTATCATATGGACATCGGTGAAGAGCCTTATTTGATCGACTCGGAATTTTGTGATGCGGTCACCTTGCATTGGCTGTTTTATCATCGTATATATATAGTTAAGCTCAGCTCGCTGATGTATCGTGCTTGTTTAGTATCTATATATATATGCAAAATAATAATAAATAATAATAATAATATAATAATAATAATAATAATAATAATAATAATAAAAATAATAATATAATAAATATATAATAAATAATAATATAATAATAATAATAATAATAATAATAATAATAATTAATAAAATAATAATAATAATAATAATAATAAAATATAATAATAATAATAATATAAAAATGACGAGTAATGATAATGTTTGATTGATGTATACTAGTTTGAAACATGGATGGACTATGGATACTTCGTACTTGTAAATGGTAAATGATGAAAGCAGAGAGGAAGCGACAAATCGAAAGATTATGCCCACACTAAATAAGTAATTAAGGTAGCTTAGCTTGTTAGGCAGTTAGCTAATTATTTAATTAGTACATAGTTAGTAATAATAATAATAAAATAATAATTTAGTACATAAGGAATTATTGTAACGTCGACATATACTGACCATTATAGCAGGAATCTCGCCGGAGAAAAGAGGCATAATATCTTCCACATGCCTCTACATATGTATGTATGTTATTATTAATCAATACTAAACTTATACTTGTATATATTATCACTTTGACCTTATTATCAGCCGCTACGCCCGGGTATGTACTGCACTATACTAGTATGCTGTCCTCTCTTCTACGAGGAAATTGGATAAGGAGCTGTCGTCTTTGAAGCGGATCCAGACGTTTCTCAGGTTCTGGACATTGGCCATTGGGACACGTGTAACTGTTCACATTTTCACTAGGATGAGATTCGCTATAGTGAGGAGTGAGGGCCCAGATTGTATCTCGACTCTCCTCAACTTCTTGTATATATGTGCTAGTATATATGTACTAGATATTATATTTTATGCTAGTTAGTGATAGAATATCTCATATATACTAAATATGTAAATAACTGTAACTAATTAATTTGGTAATTATTTTATTGAATTGTAAAATATTCTAACTCCCTAGTTTAACCTAGATTAGGTTGTATACATTCTTATTGATTAATGAGAAAGATACGGCAAATCCTTGTTTCATTTTAACCTAGATTATTTTGTATATAAACTCTTATTGATTAATGAAAAAGATACGACAAATCATTCTTTCACCAAAAAATTATTTACATTTATTCTCATTATTAGAAATTGAGATATTCTATTAATTAGTTAGCCCTAGATATTTAATTTACGTAAGGAAGGTATTACTCTTTGATTCAGAATATGATCCTGTATTTGCTAATCGTGTCTTACATCCATGTAAAAGCATTTCATTTTAAATTTTTAATGCTAAATCAAGGAGTGAGTATATTATTCCTGGGACTTAGGAGAACGTTATTAGTTATGATAATAAAATAATAATTAAAAGTGTAATAAAGGGCAAGCGCACGAAAATAAACTAGACCAAATAAGAGGCCTAGGATTCGGGTCGGTGTAATGTGAGTTTCCACTTTCCGACTTCCGAGATGAGATGCCACGGGTTAAGGCTTAAGCTATCAAGAATTAAGTATCAACGAACGAACTATGGCATAAACTTTGCTTGGACTTTTAGTACGTCTTTCATTCTAAGTCTGACTGGTCAACCATGTCAAACTCCGATCCTCATCAACTAACTGTGGCTTTATCCCTACTAGTTACCCAAAACCGCCATCTTTTGGGGGTTTTTAAATTCACACCAATCTACTCGATCATCACTAGCATTCTATCTTCTAGCTATACCATCGGCATCCATCACCTAAATAGCTAATGCTTCCAAAGTTAGGTTTACATCTTACTATTTGCATTTTGCAACAACTAACGTACGTACTACATTTATATATTACAACTAATTAAACTCACAACTCGCTACACGTGACTTCGTTTGTCGATCTTATATTATGAAATTGATCGAGTTGCAACTCAGTGAAAGTAACTGATATATTCTTTCTTATGAGAACCACTCTTATTATATATAACAATAATCACTCTTATGTTGCTTAATTATGTTTTAGACGTGACTATATATGAATATTCAACATCGAAACATATCATGTTCTACAAAAATGTACTGCATGTATGTTAAGGGTTTTCATATTAATTAAAAAAGTTCTCATGGTAGATATAGGAGAGTTGGAGAGGATAAAAAAAATTAAAAAAAAAGGAGAAGGAACAAGGAAGCATAATACATTAACATGGGGTTGCATGGTGAGACTGACACAAAGAGGCCCCCGTCGTTTGGTGAAAAAGAAGCAGACTTGGGCTAAGCCACTTGAAGTCTAACCCCAAATTGGGGACACCAGGAGAGGGACACTTCCCTACAACAGCATGTATTGGACCTATTGGTCATCTATGTATGTATGTATGTATGTATGCATCAACGTATTTGAGTATGTATGTATGTATGTATGTATGTATGTATGTATGTATGTATGTATGTATGTATGTATGTATGTATGTATGTATGTATGTATGTATGTATGTAT
>SNQN01000732.1:72519-86484 GCA_008642245.1 Bassia scoparia
ATGTAGTAATAGTATGTATCAAAGTATGTATGTATGCGCCTCTCTCTCCTCTCTCCTGACTGTCCACACAACACAATGACACAAACACAAACATTTGAACATAGTAGTAATATTGTTATTATTTAAAGCCATACATGCAACATGAACATGGATACATGCATGTATCCGTATCCCTATCCCCCCTTAATTAGAATAGGCCGGCCCAGTGCGGCTCCCATGCAACTGTCTTGTTGAGCTCCAACACATTCCACTGTTCTCTTTCTTTGGTTCCGTTCCCTCTTCTACATGGTTTTAGTTCTTTCGTTCTTTAAATACCTCGCCTTTCTTCCCTGCTTAGCTTCATTCCATTATATATATACACATACATACAGCTACTGCAAGCCATCCATATATATCTTCTAGTCTCTCTCTCTCCTTGTTTTTCTCTCACTCTCTATTACTTTTATATTATATATTATATTATATATATAAATATTCTCTGACTTACGAATACACATATACACAAGTAAGTAATAAGTGGGTAACCATCAGGCCACTATTAGCTTGCATCTCCATACCTCGCTCTTTATCTGCGCGAGCTATCTTCTGATCAATCCTCTACTTACTTTATTCTTGTTATATACAATAAGTTAGTTGGCCAGACAGTTAGTCGGTTAGCAAGCTGCATCTATCGTATCTATAATTCTATATATCAAGCGCAGCCAGGCCATCCTCTCTCTCTCTCTCTCTATATATATATATACACAATCATGTCTAGCAGAAGATCACGTTCCAGGCAATCTGGCGGTGTCTCTGGCATAAGTGATGATCAGATGCTGACCTCGTCACAAATTGCAGCAACTTATACCTGAGATACGCGCTTCCAGGGAGAAAACTTCTGAACAAGGTTGTTGATTTGAATATTTTAATCTCATCTGCATTGCTCTTCAATCCTCGCTCGCTCTTCCATAGTTATCTTTAATAATACTCCTAGAAGACTACTCGTGCATGCATAGCCCATTCTATCTATGGTAGTTAGCTTAATTAGTAATGGTAGCAGCAACTAGCACCAGGTTGAATTGTACGTAGTGGTAGACTGTTAGTTATCAACTTATTTATTATTTATTACTTTACTCCGTATGTATGTATGTATGTATTATGTATGTATGTATTCTTTTAATTTCCATGCATCATCAAGTAGATATATGTAACTCAATATCAAAATTAGTCAGAATATATATTGTATGTATGTGTATGTATGTATGTATGTATGTATGTATGTATGTTTTGTAACGTAAGTAGAATGGTAGGAGCTGAGAAGCATGTAAAATTGTGTGGCCTTGATTTGGTGTAGGCGTAGATAAGTCAAAGGCACAAGCTGAATGTTATGAGTAGGTAATGGTATGGATGTTATGGATAGGATAGTTTGTGTGGTATATATGTTTGCCCCATATTACTGGGACTCTACCAATTCACAACATACATTTATTAATAGGAGTGCAACTAGCAAACAATTTTAATTGTTTCTGTTTGGTGTGGATGCCCCTTCTCTCCCATTGCTTTCTAATTATATCCTCATATCTTGCCTGCCCGATCCCCGATCTTTTATTTTCACATTTTGATCATCTGAACTAATATTATTAAATTGGTTTGCAGTCAGCAATAGGTTCTGCAGGAGACTTGCAACTATATTAGGAGCTTGCACAGGGAAGTGGACGATCTCAGCGACAGTTAGCGGAGCTCTTGGCTTCCACTGACAGTGACAGTGCTCAAGCAGCCATCATTAGGCTACTTATGGATCCAACAACATTATTTTATTAATTAATAATAATAATAATAATAATAATATATGAGAGAGCTGAGTAATTAATATTCAAGCACGCAATTAGCTCGATAGCTTTGGCCAACATTATTATTATTATTATTAATTATTATTATTATTATTATTATTATTTTATTATATTATTATATTATTTTTTAATTATTATTATTATTATTATTTTATTATTTAGTATTAAATTACAGTATTATTTCTTTGGTATACTTTCTTGTTTGAATTGGATTAAATTAAATATGCTTCTCTCCATCTATCAGGGTTTGGTCTGTAACTAGACCACAAGAGAGAATGTGTGAAGAGAAAACATGCATGATGTTAGTGTATTTAAGACTTTAAGTAGCCTTCTTCTATTAATATTAGTTGACTTAGTTGTTCAACTTATATACTAATACTTCGTAAGTAACTTTGTAGTCATCATTAATCTATGCTAACTCGAATACTCGAGAAAGGTATCTTACTCATAGTCTCTTATCTTTCTATGAGTATGCGAGTGCATACCATGCATAATGCGCGATGTTTTGAAGTATGCATGCATGGCCAGATGAGAGAATCATGGATGAGTTATATTATGTAGATTAGCTCAACCCAGATACTTAATTTGTAGTATCATATGAATATAAAGTCGATATTTAGTGCTAGTTATTAACTAAACACTTTAATTTGTGTGATTTTATTATCATGATCTGTGATAAGAAATAGTATAGTAAGCGTGACTTAGTATTATTGGTAGCATCGTATTAGATATATTAGTAGCACGCTGTATTATTAGACACCTGGTTAGTGGCATCTTCTTCCAAGTTTCTCAGTTTTAAGTCATGTGTTAGATTATTAATCCTGGTTCTCAAGCTGATGGTACTAGTACACAGGTATAGCAACTTTCAAACTAGTTACAAGCATAAGACAAGATATATGAGGATGACTCGTACCATGAGATGTCCATAGCTACTTTCACCCGACTGCGACTGAGCAAAGTGACAATACCTCCAGAAAGGAGTTATCATATCTGTTTGGGGTTAGTTTTGGTAACACATCTACTCATCCTTCTGTATTTTACTTGATTGATGATACATGAGTCAAGTACAGTCCACATCTACCCTTTTTATGTAGTAACTTGAGATATGATAATGTGACTTGTACCATTATGAAATCATAATAGTACCAAAAGGTCTATGGCTAATGTAGCTCCTGAGATATAAACTGAAGAAGATAAGAAGATATTGATACTTACCGCGTACATCATCGCTTATTGCGGAAATGTATTTATATATTTTGTACCATTCATTACAATTGAGTTAAATTTTTAAACCAAAATGATTATTGGCGATTATAATTCTCTGAAATCCTGCTGTATTATACAACACTACAGATTAATATCATCTATTCTCTTACTACAGTACATTAAGAGTGTACTACTAGTATTATAGGTAAATTAGACTATAAAAACTAATTAGTATATAGACTCGCTAGAGTGCGTTCTATAATGATGTAGATGATAAGCGACAAAACCTAAGTGTTTGTCTGGTGATTACAATTAAAGACTCATATGATTGAACTATCTATGATTCCGAAGCATATAAAAGTTATATTAAAGATTGCTCGGTACACGGGTAAGCCTTCAGAATGTAATATTATTGTTTAAGTTAGTCGAGTGCAATTGAGGCCTCGTACCTAAGGCATCTAGAAAATGCGGGAGCACAGTGACAGTATTAATTAGTATTATATTAGTGATTTCTTATACTAGGAGATTTTGGGTATTGATATAATGTGAGTCTATTGCCAAAGCTCCATCCGATATCATCATCTAAGTGATTCTATTTAATTATTTTATTGGTTTATTTAATTTAATAGTATTTATAGTGCTATATGAAGAGTAAGCCTAAGCTGTATAGAAACAATTTGAATAATATTAAGTTCTAGTGAATTGGTGTCAATTTAATATATTATTCATATACTTCGAACATATATGATAAAATATATATTTAGGAGATTCACACATTCTCTTCTTTTCTATTCCTATGCCTTATCTAGTCATCTAATTGTTCAGTTTCGCGTTTTCCACATTGAAGAGGTTTACATTTTTCGAGTCACATTTCAATTTGATCTCATACGGTTGATATTTATAGCTTTTATAATATAATCTGTAGCTATATAAACAGAAATATTACAACCTGCAGAGCATGAAATGGATCGGATGGCAATATCAAAAAAGCTGTGGCATGAATATTCTTTATACTTTTGATGACCCATCACTGCACTGAACGCTCTATCGTGGAGTCCTCACTTCCGATATACATGATCAATCCATCAACTAATATGGGCTCAACTGCCTATTAATCAAGCTTTGCGTTAGTCCTTACCTTACGACATATACAACCCCTAACCTGGGTCGAAATGGCATCGACTCGGGTGAATAAAACGGATGAAAAACAAAGTCAATTCAATATAACTAGGTTGCATGCGTTCAAAAAATCAAATCATGAAAAGATAAAAAGATGAAACATTATGATTTAGATTGTAGCGCTTTTAGAGTTCTTAACATCATATTTGAGAGTGATGTAAACACTGAATGAAAGTTTGTTTGTTTAGTAGATTGCTTGTATGAGGTTGTTGTAGGTGCCGATTGAAGTACAATAGGAATGCAACTTGAGCCTGTAGTCCATTTAAATCTTTTCTATATTAAATTATGGTGATATACAGTTAAGATAAACGGGATATGAGTCTGGAGCGAGGGAATGTAGTCTGATGCACACAGCAGTTTGAAATCAAATGTGGGAGTCGGGTGTACATTATCACCTATTGCGTGTCGAGCAAAAGAGGAATTGAGCAGTCTCATCTCTCAGTGAGTCCTCAACGCGCTGTCATGCCTAATATCCTATCTTGAATCTCCTTGCTTTCACTATCACCATATTATTCCAATCAAATTTCCGGTCAGTGTTCTTGTTTGACAATCCATAATTAACTTTGTTACATATGTATGCTAAATCTCGGTAAGAGTGTGAACCCAGGTTGAATAATATATACGCGATAAATGAATACTATCATTGGCAACTTTTACTAAATTCTATTCACGCTCAGTGATGTGTTACATTAAGTGTTTAAGCAGTCTCTATGTGAAGATTATAAATTAAAGCTAAACTATGTAGATTAATGAATATAAGTTAAGAAAATAAGGCTTATAAAAATATTAGATATGCAATTGAATTGTAAGTGAGGTACATAATGACACCAAATTAATTGCTTTATATTGTGATAAATAACAGAACTTGCCTATGAAGACTTCGAATACAACACTAATGCACCTTAATTCTATTATTCAAGTCACGTTGCATCTCTAGTCTGATTTAGAGTACCAGTGAAAATTTATACCATAAAGAGCGAGTGGAAATGGGCGTAGGACAAGGCGTTTTGGTGGAGGGTATGAGTTTCCATATGCTTTTGTGATGTGAGAAGATGCTCCGCCTCCAATAGTGTGACGCGCAACCCTTTGATCCACCCCTCGTAATTGCACTATAGTCATGTGTCATCCATACTATCTTTACAATTTACAGGTGTCATATATTACCTAAATAGTCAAAAAGAACTGCCTAAAAATGAACTGAAGTTTTAAATTCCCATTATCGATGCCTGTTCATGTAGTATTAGATTCCTTAGTCTTCTCGCATACAAGCATATGTGCCCCAAAATTATTCTTATACTGCAACAACAACTGTCCTACAACTGAGAACCAATGAAAATTACAGAGACGCTCTAACATATCCATAACTTCTAACATCACAAATTTTTCTTCTGTACCATGGTGTATGTATGTATGTATGTATGTATGTATGTATGTATGTATGTATGTATGTATGTATGTATGTATGTATGTATGTATGTATGTATGTATGTATGTATCAAAGTATGTATGTATGCCGCCTCTCTCTCTCTCTCTCTCTCTGACTGTCACACACACACACACAATGACACAAACACAAACATTGAAACATAGTAGTAATATTGTTATTATTTAAAGCCATACATGCATACATGATACATGGATACATGCATGTATCCGGTATCCCTATCCCCCCTTAATTAGAATAAGGCCGGCCCAGTGCGGTCTCCCATGCACTTGTCTTGTTGAGCTCCAACACATTCCACTGTTCTCTTTCTTTGTTTCCGTTCCCTCTTCTACATGGTTTTAGTTCTCTTCGTTCTTTAAATACCTCGCCTTTCTTCCCTGCTTAGCTTCATTCCATTATATATATTACACATACATACAGCTACTGCAAGCCCATCCATATATATCTTCTAGTCTCTCTCTCTCTCTTTGTTTTTCTCTCACTCTCTATTACTTTTATATTATATATTATATTATATATATAAATATTCTCTGACTTACGACATACACATATACACAAGTAAGTAATAAGTGGGTAACCATCAGGCCACTTACTTAGCTTGCATCTCCATACCTCGCTCTTTATCTGCGCGAGCTATCTTCTGATRAATCCTCTACTTGACTTTATTCTTGTTATATACAATAAGTTAGTTGGCCAGACAGTTAGTCGGTTAGCAAGCTGCATCTATCGTATCTATAATTCTATATATCAAGCGCAGCCAGGCCATCCTCTCTCTCTCTCTCATTATATATATATAACACTATCATGTCTAGCAGAAGATCACGTTCCAGGCAATCTGGCGGTGTCTCTGGCATAAGTGATGATCAGATTGCTGACCTCGTTCACAAATTGCAGCAACTTATACCTGAGATACGCGCTTCCAGGAGAAACTCTGACAAGGTTGTTGTTATTTTTGAATATTTTAATCTCATCTTGCATTGTCTTCAATTCCTCGCTCGCTCTTCCATTAGTTATCTTTTAATAATACTCCTAGAAGACTATCGTGCATGCCATAGCCCAATCTATCTTATGGTAGTTAGCTTAATTAGTAATGGTAGCAGCAACTAGCACCAGGTTGAATTGTACCGTAGTGGTAGACTGTTAGTTTATCAACTTATTATTAGTTTATATACTTTTACTCCGTATGTATGTATGTAATGTATGTATGTATGTATGTATTCTTTTAATTTCCATGCATCATCAAGTAGTATATATGTAACGTCAATATCATAATTAGTCAGAATATATATTGTATGTATGTGTATGTATGTATGTATGTATGTATGTATGTATGTTTGTAGTAACGTAAGGTAGAATGGTAGGAGCTGAGAAGCATTAAAATTGTGTGGCCTTGATTTGGTTAGGGTAGATAAGTCACAAGGCACAAGCTGAATGTTATGAGTAAGGTAATGGATGGATGATGGATGGATAGTTTGGTTGGTATATATGTTTGCCCCATATTACTGGGACTCTACCAATATCAACATACATTTATTATTTAGGAGTGCAACTAGCAAAATAAATTTCCTTCAAAACCTAAGAGGCCAACCGATCACAACACCACCAAACAACACGCTCGCTGCAAATAACATTCGAATCTTTCTTGTCTATGGTTTCTCCGGTCGTCGACAGAAGAATTAACTCTTCGCTTCGTTTCTACCAAGTCTTTTGCTTTTTTTTTTATTTGTTCTTCTTACTTTTCCTTTATTATTCCTGCACAATACTCTAATCTCTCGGAATCGTAAACTTTATCACCTCATGTATATCTTGTATCTACTCAATTTCTTACCTGATCCCATTTCCCAAGTCGGAACAGATACTCCCATTATCCGATTCTCCCACCCTTTTCGCTCCTCCTTAAATGGATACCATTCTCCATTAATTTATATTCACTTCCTAGCGCTGATAATAACATTCCTGTAGATTCCACTCCTAACCCCCACCCTCTCCCCCCACCCCTCAGCCCCCAATTTTAATTGTTTCTGTTTGGGTGTGGACTGCCCCTTCTCTCCCATGCTTTCTAATTATTCCATCATATCTTGCCTGCCCGATTCCCCGATCTTTATTTTCACATTTTGATCCATCTGAACTAATATTATTGAAATTGGTTTTGCAGTCAGCAAATAGGGTTCTGCAGGAGACTTGCAACTATATTAGGAGCTTGCACAGGGAAGTGGACGATCTCAGCGACAGATTAGCGGAGCTCTTGGCTTCCACTGACAGTGACAGTGCTCAAGCAGCCATCATTAGGAGCCTACTTATGTGATCCAACAACATTATTATTATTAATTAATAATAATAATAATAATAATAATATATGAGAGAGCTGAGTAATTGATATTCAAGCACGCAATTAGCTCGATAGTTTGGCCAACATTATTATTATTATTATTATTATTATTATTATTATTATTATTATTATTATTATTATTATTATTATTATTATTATTTAGTATTAAATTACAGTATTATTTTTGGTATCTTTCTTGTTTGAATTGTATTAAATTAAATATGCTTCTCTCCCATCTATCTAGGGTTTGGTCTGTAACTAGACCAACAAGAGAGAATGTGTGAGAGAGAAAACATGCATGAGTGTAGTGTATTTAAGACTTTAAGTAGCCTTCTTCTATTAGTATTAGTTGACTTAGTTGTTCAACTTAATAATAATACTTCGTAAGTAACTTTGTAGTACCGTACCAACTCGATCTCTAAATGGATGATCTCCATCTCTTCTTTCTAATTAGTCAAGCAATGCAAATGCACGATTGAGTATGCATGCATGACAATAAAAATCATTGGAGTTATATATAGATATATATACAAGTATTGATTATTCATTGTTATTGTCATATTATGTATGTTAATTAACTATACATTTGTAATTTTATTTTTCTGTGATAAGAAATAGTAGTACTTAGTATTGGTCATCAATATAATTGAGCACGGAGTATATACACTGTATACCAGTATCAAACTTTCAAAATTATAATGTTTGATGACGAATAATGTCCATTGCACCTTTGCACTGACAAAGTGACAATACCTCAGAAAGGATTGACTTTTGGGGGTTGGTTTTGGTAACACACACTATGACAGTACTCTAATCTATTACTCCGTATATATTTACCTTGAAAATAAATTAAATACTCCGTAGATAAAACTGAGAGTGATGTAGTACTACCGCGTTATATCGCTTTTATTGCGAGAAATGATAATTTTGACAACTACAACTTGTTTTTTTAAAACCAACTTATAGTTTCTAATTTTTAAATCGTTATGATCAATTTATACTTTCTCTTACTACTACAGTATTTACTACTAGTATACTGGTAGTAAGTTACATAAAACTAATTGTTATGTTGTTGTTTAATGATGATGGCGACCTTAGCTGGTAGTACATAAAAACAAGTTGCTACAGTCCGACATTAAAATTTAATAGCCTTTGCCTTCGATGTAATATGTTTGGTTGGTGTTCATAACCTCTCCGACATAGAAAATGCCAGGATTAATTAGTTTTTGTGATTACAGATTTTTTATATGTGGCTCCAAGCTAAGATCACTTCATATCTTATTTATTATTTTATTTTTATTTATTTATTTATTTATTTTATATCTAATGAAAGAGCCACCAACATTAATAATTTACTAGATTTATGCATTTATATATTATTCATATACTTCGTATAAAATTAGGAGATCACACCTTGCCATTGTCACATTGTGCAACATTGAGGGTTTACATTTTAATACAAATATATACGGAGTAGTTTTTTTATTGCTGGCTACAGAGTACAACCAAGGATGGAAATGGATCGGATTCAAGGCGGATGAACCATCACCCGCACCCATCTGCCCCACCC
Organism: Bassia scoparia; assembly: GCA_008642245.1. Classification (NCBI taxonomy): domain Eukaryota; kingdom Viridiplantae; phylum Streptophyta; class Magnoliopsida; order Caryophyllales; family Amaranthaceae; genus Bassia; species Bassia scoparia. The sequence goes on from SNQN01000732.1 coordinate 82,077, forward strand.
GACTGATTCATCCATCACRCGTACAACCATTCACCCGTATCCATCCATCCATCACCCACGGGTGAAATGGATGGATCGGGTGAATAAACGGATGAAAAACATAATTAAAGCATGTCAAAAATATGTCATGGAAAGAAAGAATTTTTAGGATTTAGCTTTTTAATCTTTACAAATTACAGTGAACGAATGAAAGTTTGTTGTGATATTGCAGTGGTAGTGCGATTGAAGTCAAATAAGAATGCAACTTGAGCTTAGTCCATTTAGATATCTTTTTAATAAAAGAATAAAATTAAATAAACGAATGGTGGAGCGAGTTAATGGATCGGGTGATGGGCGAAAAACCTCACCCGTATCCAACCCGTCATCCGTATTCGTTAATCCATCACCTGTTTTTCATCCATCAAATTCGGGTTTTTCACCCATTCATTGATGCGGGTGAARCGGATTATTAACGGATGATCCACTGGATATTTCTATCCCTAATTAAGTACAAGTGTCTGTATAAATTAAAGCACGGTTGATAGATACTTGATATGAACAAATATGTTATACTGCATGCTTTGATTACGAACGACTTCTTCAACAAGGCATCTTAATTCTATTATTCAAGGTTCATCGTCTTATTATRTCTATTATATAAGGGAAAGGGGGAGGGGGGGAGGTTGCAGTGGTGTCCCCCCAAATTCCCACCCTATACCCCCTTCCTTTGGTAAATTACAATTACATGTCATTAAGCTAAATAACTGCCTAAAAAATCGACAATCAATCGATGCAGTAATATTCCACGAAATTTCAAAATAACTGCCTAAAAAAAACAACCAAAATATCAATTAACAACAACTTACCATGTGTAATATTAAACAAGTTAATAATGGAACTATTTTTAAATTTTGAAATTAAAATTGACAATAATAACACTTTGATGACAAAATACAAAATTTGAATTGTGGTATAAATAATAAATAAATAAACATGGTGAGTTAACCACTCAGTATCCAAATACTTTTCATATTATATATTGTTCATTATTAAGATAAATTTTAAAACGCCAAGCACGCATCGCGTGCTAAAAAAAACTAGTACTCTTATATGTGAAGTGCTATAAAAGTTCTAATAATGCAGTATTTATTTAACATATGTAACACAACAATAACAATAGATTTTGTAAAATGGACGGAGTGCTTTGATTTTTGACTAGGTCGGGCTTCTGTACCCATAGAGGTTGACGTTGGGTTGATTGACAAAAGTGGCGGGCTCTTCGTCCTCTTGATGTGTTACTTTATTAGTTTATGGCATGTGCGATGCACAGTATTTACTAAATTTATTTATTAAAACTCTAAAAAAGTGAAATAAATAAAGTTGGGAGGTCTTGATGTTTAGGGGTATCACAGCCAGGGCTCATTCCAGTGTRTTCTCGTGCCTTCGAGGATGCAGGCTCTCTTTCAATGGTGGGTGACTAATGGGTGTCTAGGTGGGTTGTTGTGAATCTATCTGCCAAGACACAACCAAGCAAACAAAATTTATAGCTGAACTTACTCTTATACTAATATAAGGGTAATAACGGGTCGATCCACAAGGAGGCTCGGTGTTTAAGCTAAGGACTCATAAGGTTTGGGGAATGAAACGAAATTTGGATATTTTGAAATAACTATAACTARAAGAAAACTCAGGATTTAAATTGTGAAAAATCAATAATTGACAAATTAAAAACACCTAGGTTCACTGGGTTGCCCAACCACTAATGCAATCAATGTTAATCAAACAAGATTCCTCAATCCAATTTACATGTGTTTGTGACCTTAGCTTAGGAGGTTGATTGAAATCATCTCCCAAGTCATTCAATCATCCTAAGTCAAGATCAAGTTGAAGTCTCCTTCTAACCCTAACAAGACTTAGTCAAAATTTATTAAGCTAGCAATTCAACTCAAATCATTAATCCAATCCCTTAAATAGAATGGAATGAGCAATCTCTCACATATAAATTAAGCCTTAGTATGGCTAGGTAAATTCCAAGTCTAAATATGCTTAAAAAGCCACAAATAGGGGAAAATAGATGATGGATTGATGTTTAAACATCACTTAACATTGATCACTCATGATTGGGCTTCCTAGCTACCTAGACTAAAAATCTACCCATTAAGCATTATTGTAAACTCAAAATCAACAAGTTCAAAGCAAGAAATCAAGTTGAATGCCATGAAATCACAAAAAAGTTCAAGAATAGGGTTTGCTATAAGAGCTTRAAATCAAATCAAAACTTCAGAAAAAGTGCAGCAAAACATGCACAATCAACTAAAGAAACAATGTATTAACAAAAGAATCAACAATCAAAACTCAACAAGAAAACCCACAAAAATACCCAAATGAAAATTGCATGAAACACAACTAAAAATTCAACGAAACTGAAATTATAGAGTATCAATGACTCACCACGAATAGACAAATGAAATCGATATAAGAAACGTGAAAAACAAAGAAGTTTATGACGAAGGAAACTTGAAAAGCATTAATGGAGTTTTCTCTCTCCTCTYTTCTAATGGAAAATGAAGAAGATGACTAATATTGAAAGAAAAAGAGATCTTACACTGTAGTAATTGCCAAAATGAAATCTAAAATTCTACTTGAAATTCTACTTTCACTTGTTGTTTCTCTCTCCTCACAATTCTATTTATATATCACTCTTCTAACAAGTTTGCCTAAAATTACAAGTTTACCATTTCTAAAATSACATGTTACAATTAATTTCAAGAGTACTGATAAGTGGTCTAAAAGACCACTTATTAGTGCATTTTTCTCCTTATTTTGGTCTTTTATTTGTCCTTAATGCCTCTTTTTGAATGATTTTAACTTACTTTGGTCACACTAATGCTTCACGGGTATTTAGTGTGTTTTGTGTGCATTTTAGGCATTTTTGGACACTTTTTGGATGTTTCGTGTGCGTACTTTGGATTCAAATGGCCATAAGTTTATGCATAATTAACATTTTGAGGTGATTCTACTTAGAGATCAAAGATCTTTTCATTATCTAAGCGATGAATGGTTATAAGCTTAATTCCGATAAGTATTGAAGAAGTTACAGCCCCTGCAAGAAGAATTGTCCTATTTAGAGAGCTTTGCGTAGAGGGCTGATTTCAAACGGTCATATCTTTTGATCCAYTAACTGGATTGTGGCGATTCCACATGGAGGTGAAAACTTATTCTTTTAGCTTCYCACCAATAGGTCATAAGCCTAAATTCGACAACCATAGAGAAAGTTATGTTGTTTCGAAGCTGTGGTGCGCAGGACAGAGCAACACGTCCGACCGTCCGTGTTAGTTATGACACGTCCGTGTTGACCTGCTACTCTCATTTATGTTACGGTTTCTTCTTCTGATTTTTGGGGGGTTGATATAAATACTCCTCTTTGTCCATTTTGTCYGGAGAGCTTAGTTTTTAGGTTATTTCCTCTTAGTTTTAGATTAGAACTTCAATTTACTCTCAAATTTCTTGTAATTTCTAGTATAATTCTCAAGTTTTTAACTTTGCAAAGTGATTTCCACCATTMTTGTTCATCATTGAAGCTTCAAGTAACTTTCTCTCTCCTCTAATTTCCTTGTTCTTCCATTGTAATGAATAGTGGGTACTTGTTATGTTATTGTTAGTTGATTATTAGCTTTAAATTGTCGATTATTGTTGATTTTAGCTTTGAATTTACATATTATGAACTCTAAATTGTTGTWTATTGAYTTAGCCATGGATTGCGAGTAGTTAATTTTTAGGGTTTGGCAAAACCCTCAATTTGTCATGAATTGCTAATTGTTTGTGAGGTTTTGATTCTTGTTCGTAATAATTAGTCTTGTTTAAGGGATTTTCATGCTAGTTCGATCTTGTTATTGATCACCACAAGTCTTTTTTTATTAGTCGATCTCCTTAATGAAGGATCGAAAGATGAAGTTAGGTTGTAGGCTCCTTTAAACTTGCTTGACTAAAAGGCCATGAGAATAGGAATTTCTAGTCAAGGGAACATTGTGGTCACTGTGATTTTGGTTTTCATGCTTGGTTTGTGAATTGTAACCATGAAAATAGGTTGTAATCCATTAATTAGGCAATCCTTCTAGCTCGAGAGAGTAGTTAGGTGTCTTAGGRGACGTTCCATAATTTAACACCAACATTGAGTCGATTCCCCCTTGTTTGTTGCAATTCATTAATGAATTTGAGTGGTGTAGCCATTGCCCCAGACCTTTATATCCAAGTTTCTTCTTRAATCTTAATTCTACCTGTAAATCCTAGTTTAGTGACAAACAATTCTCAAAGCACCAGTTTGACTTAGCTTATTTAAACATTGATTTTTCGGTGGTTGATTCAACGCCTCTCATGGGTTCGACCCTTTCTTGCCCTTACTACTAGTTAGTGAGACCGAGTTAGGTTT
>SNQN01000732.1:89120-99919 GCA_008642245.1 Bassia scoparia
AGACCTTTATATCCAAGTTTCTTCTTTATAATTTCTGTAATCCTAGTTAAGTTGACAAACAATTTCAAGCACTCAGTTTGACTTAGCTTATTTTCGGTGGTTGATTCAACGCCTCTCATGGGTTCGACCCTTTCTTGCCCTTACTACTAGTTAGTGAGACCGAGTTAGGTTTATTATTTGATAGGTTTGCGACGCTCTATCAAGTACCCTCCAATGTCAATTGCAGCCAAAAAGTCAAACCCGGGTCGAAGGTGGTGGCGCAGGCGCGCCAAACTTTTTGTCTTCGAGCTATTTCTAATGCAGGAGTTGCGCGGGCACGTCGGGTGYTGGTGCGGGCTCGCCAGATTTGCTAACTTCAAGCTGATTTGGGTGCAGTAGTGGCGCGGGAGCGTCAAGTGGTGGTGCGGGTTTGCCAAACTTTCTTARTGRAGGAGAAAAAGAGAGGAAGAGGCATGGGCACGCCAAGGTCTGGTCCCCAACTTCGAACGGTCATAACTTCTTCCTTGGTGCTCGGATTGCAGCTTATTATAATATATCGTTGGAAAGTTCTCGGAGTCTACTTTCCAATAAATTAAATCTAACCTGTAAATTCAAAGTGTGCAGAAATATATGGCTCGAAGATTAGAAGATGTTAGAGTACACGAAACAACATTTTAAGCACAATAGTTGCAAATTTAGTTCATGGCAACTTGTAGCTATACATAAATCTTGCATTTTAGAGCATAAGAATAGAAATGAAGAGAAAGTAAGCAAAAAACTTACAAAAATCTTTAAAAATCACAAAATCTCCCCAAAACTATACAAAGTGGAAAACTAACCAAAAAGCTAGTGAAACGATGTCGAAAACACACAAAAGGCTAAAATAAGAGAGAAATAAAGGCCTAAATGTGACCACTTTTGGCACTTATCAGTGACATGGAACGAAGGTGTTCCATCCCACATCGGAAGTAGAGGAGAACGAAGTATCCTATATAGGATAGGTTGATATCTCAACCTAATAGATGCCTTTTGGAAAAGTTCCCAAAAACAAATCCTTGCGGGTTAGGCTCAAAGGGTTGTGTGTGTGTGTGTGTGTGTGTTGTGTGTGTGTGTGTGTGTGTGTGTGTGTGTGTGTGTGTGTGTGTGTGTGTGTGTGTGTGTGTGTGTGTGTGTGTGTGTGGTGTGTGTGTGTGTGTGTATTTGATGGTTCAATTTGAAATTTATATGTTATTGTATTAATTGATTGACTTATGGAATAATTAAATAAAGTGAACATTAATTGATCTAAATTATTCTAAGGAAAATTGTCCAAAACTACCTTAGTTACGCCTTTTTTGCGAGAAACTACCTAGTTTACAATTTGTTGCACAAACTACCTAACTTAGACATTTTTTTGTTGACCCATACCTAAAATGGTATTCAGGGGTTGACTTTCGGTTTTTTGGCAAATAAAGGGCGTGTATGTCACGTGACGGTATTCAGGGGCTGCTTGTTTTGCTTCGTTCCATTAAAAGCCTCTGACTCCCACGGTCCCACCCAACTCCATTCATTTCTATTTTTTCATTTCTCGTTTCAATTCTTCAATTCATTTCATTCTCTCATTCCTTCATGTCTTCGATATTTTTCTGAGGCTTTGATTCATTCTGTCGATTCAGGTTATGTTCTTCTCATTAAATTGTTTTTTATTTGCTATTTAACTGCGTTTTTTTCTCATTTATTTGCGTTTTTTTATTTGTTATTTTGTTCTTCTATTTCTGAATTTGCTTTTTTTTTTCTCAATTTCTGCTTTTGTTATTCAAATTTGTTGTTCAAATTTCTCATTTAATTGCGTTTATTTATTTGCTATTTCAAATTCAAATTTATGTTTTGCTATTTTCTTCTTCAACTTTCTTATCTTGTTTTCAAATTTCTGGTTTATTTTCATTTTTTTGATTGAATTTGGTGGATTTTGGGTTTTTTTTTTGAATCAGCACCTAAATTTTTGGTGGGTTTATTTGCTATTAATTGTTTCTGAGTTTGTTTTTTTTATTGGTCTTGTTGGTGCAGTGATGTCGAGTAGTAGTTCTCAAAGGGCTACCAGTGAGCAGAGGTGTGATTGTGGGATTCCAGTTGCTAGGCTTACTCGTGGACTGAAAGTCACCTGGACAAGAATTGTGTTTACTGTGATTGTATTAGAAAGAATAAGAAACGACAAGAAGGAATCAAAACCAATAACAAGCAGCCCCTGAATACCGCTCACGTGACATACACGTGCCTATTATTTGCCAAAAAACCGAAGTCAACCTGAATACCATTTTAGGTATGGGTCAACAAAAAAATGTCTAAGTTAGGTAGTTTTGTGCAACAAATTGTAAACTAGGTAGTTTTCGCAAAAAGAGCGTAACTAAGGTAGTTTTGGACATTTTTCCTTATTCTAATTTAAGTTTTTTTTATTGATAAAACTTTCCCTTTTCATTAATTTGGTTACATTGATGTCTCATATATTTTGAATTGATTGAATAACTATTAACCAATATGGTAGTTTATGCATAAATTTATGGTGTTGTGTAATATATATCCATAAGTATTATGGGTAAGTTAGGAATTTCAAAGGGGGACACCATTGCTCCCCCTTCACTTATATAATTAGAGATATATATATTGTGTGTGAGTGTATGTATGTAATATATGTATGTATGTATGCATGATATTATATATACATGTATGTATGTATATATATGTATATATAGTATATATATAATATGTATGTATATATAATAATATATATATAATATATATATATAATTATATATATATATATATATATATATATATATAATATATATATATATATATATATATTTAATATATATATATTATATATATATATTATATTATATTTGTAAATTAATCATGCATGATTGACACTAGAATTTCTAGTTAGGGCTAGCACCAACTACCAGTGACTAAAAAAATGCATTTTTAATGTATATGAAAATAGGATAGTATATTAATTGAAATATTCGTACACTGTGTAATATTTCGTATTTTTGAGATGTATTTTAAAAATTTTATAATTATTTTTAATGCAAAAAGAGTATTTTGGTAATTTTATACAAGTTTTGAAATTTTGGAGTCAAATATTTGAATTTGGTGGCAAAACCTATTTTCAAAAATAAAGTGTGTTTTATAAAAAGGATTTCTTAAATTAGAGATTGTAATTATTAATTGGAAAAAAGAAAAATAAAATAAATAAATAATTCAAAAAAAATAGGAAAAGAAAATGGTTTGGGTCGTGTGACCTCTCACACGGCAAAGGGCTTTGGACCAAGGTCCAAAAATATTTCATGATCCATCTTCGAACTTCCTAATCCCCATAAGCTTGTCTTGCAAGAAAATGATCATCAAACCATCCTTCATATTTTTCATGACATCTTCCTAAATATTATTCTCCACTCTTTCCACAATATTTTATGTCCTAAAATCTAACCATCCCTCCATTGCCTCCAATTCATTTGATGAGCTTCACAAMTTTTCTTCTTTCTTTTCCTCTCTTTTTAATTTCCTCCTCCTTGCTCAGCCTTACTCGGCCCTCCTTGGCCAACCACCACCACTCGTCTCCRTCTCCTCCCTCGCCGGTGCAGCCACCGAGTGGGGGTGCCACCACCACTCGGCCCTCCTTTCTCCTCTTTRGGTTTTTCCTCTTCTCTTTTCTCTTTGTTTTTAATTAATTTAATACACCTATACCTATAAATTATTAATCACATGCATTATACTTGTAATAAATCTGAAAATTTATGTTTTAATAATTCTTTGATTATAAATAATTAATCATATGATTTTTAGCATTGTTTAAAACAATTATTTCGAGTTTTGAATATTTTATAGCAAGAGTTTAATAAATTATAAAAATCAGAATTTTATTTATAAATATGGGTTTTGATATCAAAAAAGGAGTTGTGCACATATAGAAGAGTCTTTTATGATTTTTGTAAATTTTTAAGGTTTTTGTATTGATTAGAGTAATATTATATTGTACGGAGTAGGAGGATTTTTGCTTGTGTAAACAAGTAATATTTTGTGTGGAGATTGGATTAGCGTTTCAAGGTACGTTTATGTGTTAAAATATTGCTTTAATGTGCTTTGACGTTTTATGAATGATTTTACATGAAAATATGTTTTATTTGTATGATTGAATATTTTGTATGCAAAGGACTGAAATGTTTGTTAAAAAGTTTTTGCTGAAAATGGTTATCGATTTATTGATTTTATTTGAAGTATATTTTATGAAAGCTTTTGGAAAAAAAAAGTATGGATTCTTATTGAAAAATATATTTTATTGAAAGATTATATTTTTATGGAAAGAATTTATTTCTATGGAGATAAAAAATTTACAAAGATTTTTGGGAATGGATGGAGAGCTTCATGCTCATTATTATTGTTATTGTTATTATTATTATTATTATTATTATTATTTATTATTATTATTATTATTATTATTTATTATTATTATTATATTATATATTATTATTATTATTATTATTATTATTATTATATTATTATATTATTATTATTATTATTATTATTATTATTATTATTATTATTATTATTATTTTATTATTATTATTATTATTATTATTATTATTATTCGAAATTCCACTATGCAGATTTGGGTTGATGGGACTATGACCTTTGCATGGTCTAGTCTTTTCCTCAAGTGTGGACTACGAAAGGGAGTTAAATTACTAGCTTCAGGGGTGTGCACACTTAGGTGGTGGATATTGGTTTATGGAAACAAATAAAGGATTGGATTTTATGATTTGTGTTTTTTCGAAAAATTATATTTTTGGACAATGATTTTTGAAAATATTTACCTTCTGGAGATTAAAGATTTTTTATATTATATTAATATATTTATTTGGTTTCCATATTATATTGTAGCTTGAGGTTTGGAAAGTTTATTTTTGGAAAAAGGATTTTGGAAAMATGTTTTGTCATATTATATGACTTGAGTTTTTGGAAAATTCTATTTTATGGAAAGATTTTTATTTTGGAGAATATTTTATGGGGATATTCTATACGGTAGCCTCGAGTTTTGTCAAAATCCACTTGGTGGCATACTAAGTTTTCATAATCCACACCGTGGCCTTGAGGTTTTAGAAAATCCACATCGTGGCCTCAAGTTTTCTWTTTTCCACGTGGTGACCGAACCACACCGCAAACCCACGCGAACTCACCACCGCACTCACAAACCCACCACACAGCCCYCCACAAACCGKCACAAACTCACCACCACACTCGCAAACCCACCATGTAGCCCACCGCAAACCCTCGACCCTAATTTCAACCCCAATTCTCCAAAGCAATGATTGAAATCTAAAACCCTAATTAACCCTAGATTGTTCAATTAGGGTTTTGGTCGATTTGGGGGAAATGAAATTGGGGGAGGTGCGGCACATGATGGTGGCTCGAGGTTGGTGGGTGTGGCTCGTGGCGACGATGCAACACATCTATTGGCTTGGTTTCGGTCGCGGTTTGGTGGGGGTGATTGCTGGCAGCAACGTAAGGGAGGAGAGAGAGGTGCGGGCGAGGGTGGTGGCTGCGTGTGGTGTGGCGGTTGGCTCAGTTTGGGGGTTAGGTTGGTGGGGCTGCCTACGGTGGTTTTGGGTGATGTAGGGGTGAGTGGGTGAGAGTTGGGTGATGGTTAGGTGAGTAGGCTAGAGTGGTTCTGCCACCATGTGGAAAATACAAAACACGAGGCCACGGTGTGGATTTTCCAAAACCTTGAGGCCACGATGTGGATTATGAAAATTTAGTATGCCATGCACTGTGTGGATTTCGGCAAAACTCGAGGCTACCGTATAGAATTTTCCTATTTTATATGGAAGGAATTTATTATGGAAAGTTTTCTAATGATGATTTATGGTATATTTAATATTTTGGAAATATTTTCTAATGACATATAAATTGTACTTAGCATGTGTTGCTATTTCAATTCGTACTTTGTTGTTTTGGTGATTCACCCTACTTACCTTGTGGTAAGTAGATGTGAAATACAYGTTGATTGCTACATGCCTACATGCGCATGGGGAAAAAGGGAGATTCCACATAGAATAGGAGAGTGAATAAGGATTTTTAGATATGTTGTATTTTAAAAACAAATATATATTTTGATTTCTATTAATAAAGAAAAAGATCTTCTGCTGTAATATTTTGGCAAATGTTTTTAATTGGAAAGTCTTACGTTTTCACGTGGCGGTAATACACCCAAGTCTATCTCTACGGTATATTATACAGTATTTTGTATGTATATATGTAGAGGGAGATTTGGGGGTGTTATACACTGTATTATGGAGTGTATGATGCACATTAAGTCATTTTGTGTGAAAAAGAAGACAAAAGAGTAGATGATATAAAGAGAGTAATAGATAAGCGCGGTTAAATGGCCATAAAAATTTATGTCAACTGACATTTTGTTGACTTTTTGCTAGTTTTCAACTATAAAGTATGATTTTTGATAAAAGTTTAGAAGTAATTAAGGTATTATTTTAAAAAATAAAAAAAATAAAACAAAGATAATTTGTCACGCACAAAATATTGACGGTTTAAGGTATTTTCTAACAATTTTTCCTTTGAAAAAATTGTTGCCTAACTAGATGACCTAAGAATTTAGCAACAAAGTTGGAAATTAAACTCAATCGGGCCTCAAACTCCACATCTCATCCAAAAATTTCGTGTTATTTCATGCGCTGAAGCACATACATGTACTTCTTGCGCGAAATAAATTTTATTTTTTTTGACCATCTGTAGTAGATTTAAACCCGTGATACGTCGTAGATCTTCCCTTAATTGACTCCAATAACGAACTATCAAAATGACATATTGTGTTAGAAAAATGATGTTACAATGTTTATTTTAATTTACATGAAATATAAAAGTGGATGCTAGTTATGGACCAAAATCATTGTTAATACAAGTGATCTTGGTTCATATTTAGGTTTCCTATCTATTATCAATAAAATCGTTAATCTAATACGTTTACCTCTATTACTAAATTAACTCACTCTCGATTATTATAAAAAAAAAATGGAGGGCTGATCTCTCCCTTCTCTAGCATCTAGATCAGTCTTAACCCTTGCTTCCTTGTCTACCAAAGCTAATCACCAAATGCGAAGCTTCTCTCTTCCGAGCACTACCCACACAAATTTAGGTAAGATCTATATAGAAATTAAACTTCTTCTGGAATAAAGCCCTAAATCTTATTGGTTGGTATAAAATTTGCAAAGCAAAGTATATTGGGAGATTGCAGCTAAGAAAGGTGGAGATCAATAATAAATCAATACAGATTAAACTGTTAGAGTATATATTATATTCCTGGACCTCAACCAAAAGTTTGGCCTATTCCTAACCGGGTGTTTGGTAGATGGGAATTAGAGGTGGGAATGGGAATATTATTCCCATTAAAACCCAATTCACATGTTTGTTATGTTGGAATGAGATTAGATGAGGGAAGGGGAATGGGAATAAAATGGCATGAATTCCCCATGTTTTATTACCTAGGGGGGTAGGTAATACTCGTAATAGGTGGAGAATTCAATTTTTTTTTGCTTTTCCCTTTTTCTTTTGGAGGTTATGTGAGACATTTTTTTAATCAAAATTAAGATAATACAATTTATTCCCACATTTATTCCAAACATGGAATTGGGAATATCTTATGAATTCCCACATTTTAATTCTCATTCCCATTCCCATTCTATATTTRCCAAATTCTCATTCCCACTTGCCAAACGCCCCGTAAGTGATAGAGGATATATATGTTAATATATTTACATATATATCRTCTATCACTAAGTAACCCGACAACTATTGGGTTCAACTAGTCTCTCGCAAATATCTTAAAGGTGATGACTTATTTTCGTACTCTTCTAGGACAAACACCACTTAGCAATGGCGTAATCTCATGAAACTTCATACTATGTTTAGTCAAGGCTTTCAGTGGAYAATTCGTAATGGAAAGACATAGTTTTTGGAAAGATAATTGGATTTTCCCGTATACTCTTTCAAATATTGTCTTGGTTCTTCCTAATCATCATGCTAAACTTTGTGACTTTTTTTATGACAAATAGCAAGGATTGAGATACCAATAAATTACATTCTTGTRTTCTTTCGAACATTATTGACCAGATTGTTCAAACTCCAATTCCTTCTCATGCCATAGAAGATAAACTATTTTGGAGGCTTACTCCTTTCGGAGTATGGATGAATTGAGGATCTATGTTTGTTTTATATAGAAAAATACTATTTTCTCCATTTCACAAAATTTATGCCAGTTTCTTTATATGTATATTCCATGAAATTCATGTCACTTTTACTTTCTGGTCATCTTACATTATTTTTTTTATTTGCGGTGGTTCATTGCTCCATTATATGAGGCCAATTTATATGACATGCAACACCCATATTATATTATTTAAATTATTTAATGTTATTTAATTTGTTTATTCTTTTCAAATCTAATTTGTCTTTTACAAAAGGAAAATTATTTCTTATTATTTTCTCTCTCTCTAAAAACATCTCTCACCAAAAACCCAATTTCTCTTTTGTATTCGATCTCATCATCTCTGATGTTGTGCCCAATTCTCTCCCTACTTTTTGTTTTTTTGGTTTGTCATGAATAATCCTCCTTTCCAGGGCGGACCCACGAGAGGCAACATGGGCCCCTTCCCCTTTTTTTTTTTAAACAAAACATCAGATAAATTTTAAAAAATTAAACAAAACAGTGAGTATAAATCTACAGAGGAAAGGAGGTCGACAGAGGGCAAACACAAACGCTCGTGACCTTCTCTGTTCCTCTCAATCTCCTCCACTGCACTCAGACGTGCATTGCCTCACTCATCACTCGCCATCGTCTGGGCCGGCGCAACTCGACCAACGCTCCTGCCTCCAACTTATCGACGCGCATTCGGCTTCGATCGCGTTCGTGGACTCGGAGTATCATGCCACTTTGTAAATATGTGATTATGTTTTCTACTTTTCATCTCTTTTTCAATTTAAAACTGAATTTTATTAGAATTGTTAGTTAGATAGTGGAATGACTAGTTTAATTTTTCTAATTTTATTGTAATGTTAATTTGGTTAAATTGTCATTAAATTTATTAATTCCAATAATAAACCCTAAACCCTATTTTGTAAATTAGTTAGAATTGATTTGTTTCTATTGAGTAATTGTCTGATGTTATTGTTTGTTTAAATTGTCAAATATCGATTTGATGTATTATCGTACTTGTGGTCATAAGTTTATAATGATTATTAAACTTATTGTGCCACTTTGCCTTGTTCACTTGTTGAATTGTAAGACACGTTAGAATTGTTAATTAAATTCTTATTTTTCATTTATTAGGAAAGCAGAGTCTCAAGTTCAAGAAGTCAAATCATGTTGGTAAACAACTAAATCCTTCGTAATTCATGGTTAAAAAAATGAACCTCAAACAAAAGTAGTGGTTCTAGTGATCAGATGAACCATGAATTTGCATTAAGTATGTTAAGCTCTTATGATGTTATTTTGGATTGTAAGACTTTAGTATTATTATTTTATGTATATATATTATATATGCATATGCGAACACCCGACTCGCAACAGGATGACTCGATTGTCAAACCGAATATATTGACGATCGTTTTTGCACCCCGTGTTTGAAATTCCTGGGTCCGCCACTGCCTTTCGATCTCTTTTATGAGAGTTTTTATTCCCCAATTTTTAGGTTTTTCTATTCTCTTTATGAGAATTTATCCCCAATTTTGGGTTTATTATTATTCATTTTGTGAGAGTTTGGAATTTGTTTCTTGTCTTTCCCTTGTGGAGGATCAGATTATCTAGGGTTTTGTTTTTTGTGTTGAATAATGGAATTTAAGGTTTCACAAATCTCAGAAGGATTTCAGAAAATCACAAAAGTATTCACCCAAACAACTACGTATCAGCGGAGTTATGCCGAATCAGAGCGACATCACAGATTGTATTGCTTCGGATAGATTTTATTAAGGCTATTTTAAATCGAATGCGATGTAACTAGTTTTAAGGTGTTTTATATTTTTGTTGAGAATTTTGTTTTCTTCTATTGATTGTAAGGTCTTTGACCATTCTTATAATGAAATCCTTATTCATTTCCCGTCAAAAAAAGTCTTTAAAGTCACTTTATTAGTCCAATATTATTCCCTATAAATAGTAAATTGTTAAAAAGTGAAGGGATTTTCTACAGTGTACCCATTGTGCAAATTCTACAATATACCCTGTTGCGTTTTTTTCTCTCTCTATTGTACCCTTGAACTTCTAACTCCAATATAACCTTAATGGATTAATAAAAAAATTAATTTTTTAAATAAAAATAAATAAAATAAACAACACCTTCCCATCTAGACTCCCACACCCAGCCACCCACGACCACACCACCTCACCAGCCTTCGGCCAACCACACTCCATCGCCACCCGCTCCCATTAGCGACATGAGTATCAATGTCAACCACCACTCACCGCCATGCCCCGCTCTCACCATCACCCGCCATTCACCCGTAAAACCAGCACAATTCAAATATAGAATCTTAGGACCCCATAACTTACCCAATTTCCAAATTGATGGTTAATATTCAATTTGAATTTAACCTTCAGGGGTTTTGATTCATCGAAGCAGTTTCAATGGTGGTTTTTCGTTTAATTCTTGGTTTGGAAAATTCCAAAACCCCTAAATAAAATTTGGGGATTTCTTTTGTTTTTGGGGTGAATCTCTATATACATATGGGACATAAGGGGTTCGAATTAGGGGATCATGGAGATGTATCTCATATTG
>SNQN01000732.1:99944-126679 GCA_008642245.1 Bassia scoparia
TTGATGACATTAAGTATTGTAAGACTCTTATGATGTTATTTTGGATTGTAAGACTTTAAGTTATTTGTATTATTATTATATTATATATATGCATATGCGAACACCCGACTCGCAACCAGGATGACTCGATTGTCAAACCGAATATATAGACGATCGTTTTTGCACCCCGTGTTTGAAATTCCTGGGTCCGCCACTGCCCTTTCGATCTCTTTTATGAGAGTTTTATTCCCCAATTTTTAGGTTTTTCTATCTCTTGTATGTAGAATTTATCCCCAATTTTTGGGTTTATTATTATTCATTGTGAAGAGTTGGAATTTAGTTTTCTTGTCTTCCCTTGTGGAGGATCAAATTATCTAGGGTTTCGTTTATGTTTGTTGAATAATGGAGATTTAAGGTTTCACAATCTCAGAAGGATTTCAGAAAATCACAAAAGTATGTTCACCCAAACAACTACGTATCAGCGGACGTTATGCCGAATCAGAGCGAACTCACAGATTGTATTGCTTCGGATGAAGATTTTTATTAAGGCTATTTTAAAWCGYATCTGCGATGTAACTAGTTTTAAGGTGTTTTYTATTTTTGTTGAGAATTTTGTTTTCTCTTCTATTGATTGTAAGGGTCTTTTGACCATTTCTTATTAATGAAATCCTTATTCTTCCCGTCAAAAAAAATTTGTCTTTTAAAGTCACTTTTTTTTATTAGTTTCCAAATTTTTACCCCAAATAGTATAAACTTGTTAAAAAGTGAAGGGATTTTCTACAGTGTACCCCTGTAGTTTTGCAAATTCTACAATATACCCTTGCGTTTTTTTTTCTCTCTCTATTGTACCCTTGAATTTTACAACTCTTCTCCATTATAACCTTAATGATTTAATTTAACAAAATTAAGGTTAGTTTTAATTTTTTAAAATAAAAWAAATAAAATAAACAACCACCTTTCCCATCTAGACTCAACCACACCCAGCCACCCACGACCACCCACCGTCACCAGCCCTTCGACCACCACACTCCATCGGACCCACCCCCAACCTCCGCGACCAGTATCAATGCACCACCATCTCCACCGCCAGCCCCGCTCCACCACCCCCTTCGCGAACCCCAATCAAATGCACAACCCTAAACATTTTAAACCCCTAATTCAATTCAAAATCATAAATCAATTTGAAAATTAACTTAGGGTTTTGATTCATCTATAGTTTAATTGCAAATATTGATTTCAATTGTGTTTTTCGTTTAATTTTGGTTTGAAAATTCAAAACCCTAATATTTGGGGATTTCTTTTGTTTTTGGGTGAATTCGAAATCAGGGGAAATAGGGGTTGAGGGAATTCGAATTAGGGGAATCAGAGATGTTTGCGTGGAGGTGGGGTTGTGTGCGAGTGGCTGGCAAGTTGAGTGCATGGTCGCGGTGGCTGTGGTTCGAAGGAGGGAGTTCGAAGGTGATTCGTAGGGTGGTGGTTCGATTCTGGGTGGTYTGCGAGTGGCTGTCGAGTGGTGGTGCAATGGTGTTCGAAGGTGGTTTAGCGATTGGTGGTCGATGGGGTATGGTTCACGAGGGTGGTAGAGTGTGAGAAGTGGTGGTGGGGTGACGGATTGGGTGGCTGTTTTTTTTGTTATATTTTTGTTTTTTGTAATTTTTTTATTTTTTTTAAAATTAAATCATTAAGGTTATAATGGAGATGACTTGTAAAATTCAGGGGTACAATAGAGAGAAAAAAAAAACGCGGGAATTTATTGTAGAATTTGCAAAATCACAGGGATACAATGTAGAAAATCCCAAAAATGAAATGTAGGAATGTTAGATTGGCTGAGAGAAAGGTTTACAAAGGTGGTCAGTTGGTTGTAGGACTTGTAGCCTTGTAGGCCAATATGGCTTCTTGGCCCAAATGGACAATAGACCATTTGTATAATTTATGAAATGAAATGTCCACACTCCACTCCACAGAGATAACGAAACGAACAAAGGCATTGACGCGCATTCTAAAAAACAGAGAGAAGAAAAGTAGTAAAAACTAAAAAGGAGAAGAATAAACAAAAATTCGAAAGCATTTGTTGCATCACCATAATAAGCAATTAAGCAAGCAAGCACAGTCAATAAGTCAATGGTCAGTGAGTCTGGCATCACTTTACTTGTCAACAAATTTACTCACATAGATCTGCATTCAAAACACAAATTTGAAAAGGAAAAATAACATACATTATCGCATCAATAAATGATACGCCTACTTCATCTTCATCTTCATCTTCATCATCTGCTTCGTTGAGTCAAATTCTGCTATGGCGGACTCTATTGTATCAATCCGAGTCCCTTACAAGAACCTCAAGCAATCTGCCGAGGTGGAGTTGGTTGCCTTCCAAGATGATCACGACGAACATCCTCACAATCCTAGGGTTTCCAATGGCACCGATTTGCCTCCAATTAATCGTCATTCTCAGGAATTGAGATCGGACAATATAAGTTTGATCACTCTGGTTCTCAGTTGTACCGTTGCCGCCGGTGTTCAGTTTGGTTGGGCGCTGCAACTCTCTCTTCTCACTCCTTACGTTCAGGTTGTCTTTTGTTTCGTAATTCAATTTTAATTCTGTTACGTTTCGTAATTCAATCGTCACGCTGTGTTTTTGTCAACCTGATTTGCTAATTAGGTTACAGATTCAAATTACTTGCCGATATAGTTCATCCACCTGATTTCATTACTGCAGTTTGTCTGGCAACGTTATTGAACGAATATATTATGTTGCACTACTTTTTTAAGCTTACAATCCACTTGACAGACTACTAGTAAGTGAGGTCCTATTGTTTTTGATTTACACAATTAGAGATGATGCYTCAATGAAAAAGAATGGGATAACTGATAAAGAGGTGCAAAACATGCATCAAGTAGGGTAAAGTGAAAGGCAAGATGCATTCGGAGTATAGTAGTGTATGATGGGATATTCTTGTACCAAATGTGGGTGCCTAGGGTGGAATTGTGGAAAGCTTTCTTCCGAGCACACACATGTCTGCTCATGCCCTCAAAGTCTTCTAAGATGCAGGATAAATAATAGATTCTGGGCTGATTTTGGTAAGACTAAAGGAGATTTGTRGATTTGTAATTGCCAATTGTTTTTGTGTTTTGATTGTACTCATGATCATTATAATATTGCTGTTTTTAAGACCAGATTTAGTTTTACAACATAAACATTTATAATCATGGCTGTTTTATGGGTTATAAAGTTGGAAAGTTTGTGCTGCTCAAAACATTTAAGTCTTGTAAGACTACTTGATAGCGTACCTCTTACAAGAAGCAATAAGATGTTCAGGGCAGTCAGTCTTCGCCTCTTTGGTAATGATAAAACCAGGTACAAAAGATAGGTAATGAAATTGGAGTATATGGCATGAAGCTCTCATAGGGAGGGCAAGTAGTGGTAATATCTAGAAAGAGATATTACATAAGTGTTTCAAGTTGATGACATTGAAAGCACTGGAGGGTGCATAGGGATTTTTGAAAGTAATGATGATTTAATTTTCATGTGTTATGTGGCAATAGTCTAGTTGGGTGAGAGACAAGATGTCTTAATTTAGCATATGCCATCTTGGGGATTATGGCTCTAGTCTTTGTGGAGTACTATTTGCTATCGCTACAAGTCTACAACTACGCGGTTGACCACCTTCTTATTGAATTTTATTCTTTTCTTGTTAGAACTACTTGTGAAGGAAAAGTCCTTTCTAGGGAATCTCGTTGTTGGTCATGTGGAACTAGCCTCTAATTTAGCTCACATTAGTAGGGTAAGGTTGCATACATGTGGACTTTCCTTCACCTTTTCAGCTTTCTCACAGTTGAATTTGGTTCTTTTTAATTATTAGTTTAAACTTAAGACCGAGGGTTGTTCGGTAACTATTAGCTGTTGAGTAATTTTAGCTTAACTCGTAATTCTCTTTCTTTGCAGACACTTGGAGTGGGACATGCGTTTTCCTCATTTATCTGGCTTTGCGGTCCAATCACAGGTCTCGTGGTAAGTCATGGACAAATAGTACTCTTTTGTGGTCTCTTATCCATATTTATTTTGATGTCTGCTTCTTTTTTCATCTTCCATCCAATGCGTGGATTTTCTGCTACAAAAATGATCTCTATAAATCTTGTTTAGCATTTACTAATACCTATACTGTAAAGATGCTTCATGAAGGGTGATTTCCCCTTCTTCTTCTCTTTCTTTTCTTCAAAAAAATCTATACACCAGTCTTTTGGCGTGGCAAAAAGATCTTATCATACATGTATACCCTGCTGTCTACTCTCAGTTAACACGCTTACTGGCTGTTAGACACTTACTGGACTGATTGAATAATAATGCAATAATATATTAGGAATTGTGGATGATGGTATTTGATTAATAGCAAAAGATACTCCCTTACAATAAGGAAAACATTTGAGAGGTTTTCCTACTCTCCCAACCAAAACTCAATACAATTTTCAAATGCCTTTTTCCTATGACAAAACACTACTAAATAGCTCCCATCAATCCCGAAGATGATTCACTTACTCCCAAAAGGTGCCGCTAAGAGTTTTTGCTGACTTGCTGCTCTTTTGTCTTACTCCTGCCATTACTGCCTTTTGTTGCTTACTGTTGCTGTTGTGTTTTGTTTACATTTGAGTTGTTGCCCTCATTACTCTTCTTGTCCTTATGTTACGCCTGTAGTAGGTAATGACTAATGAGCTTTGGCCCATTCAGCCCATTCGGGTTCATCACACAGGCCTACTCCAGTGTCTTGTGACTGTCGTCTACTTGACTGTTCCAAGAACTCATCTTATACTCTGTGTTTACTTAATTTTCTATTGAACAAAGTGCAGTGCAATCTGGAAGGCACCAAGTACTAACATACAATCTTTAGTAGTAAAGACAAATACACTGAACCACACTGATTGAGCTGGCCAACTCTGATATATGCACTAAGGCTATTAATATGGCTTAAGGATTGCTTTTAAGAATATTGCTCATTTACTTTACATATCTATCATGGGAATTTCTCTACATTCATGAGCATTAAGCTATTGCTACTTTTCTTGAAAAAAGTACTTGTCCCAAGTTTTGTTTCTTTAGATATACTCCCTTCCTTTTTTTTTTTTTTTTTTTTTTTTTTTTTTTTTTCAGTTTCCATTTTTAAATGTTTTTAATTAACTGTTCCAAATCAATCTAAAAATAACTTTTTTTTTTTTTTAAAAACTTTTTACCTATTTTATTTACTCTAACATTAATGAATTACTCCTTTCTAAATTCAACCTTCATTACTTCACCCAATCTATTTACACAAAATTACTTTTTTTCCCAAAAATTTTCATTCAAACATTTAGTCCTTTACCTAACTTATTCAACTATTTTATCTAACTCAATCAACTCTTAAACACCGTGCCAAATGAGTATGGAACATCTAAAAAAACGGAGGGAGTATATTTTTTAATATTTTCTCAATACTTGAGATTGGACTTCTATGATGCACTGATTTTGGCATCTTCTACGTTGGATGTGACTGTGTGCACTTTTTCATCATGAAATTTATATGTTTATGGGCGTGTCCATTGTGTCTTTCAATGATGGATATGTGGACTATGTCATCTTTTAATAGTAAATGTGGTGATGAATACCCTTTGGCTTGACTTTTGCATATAATCTAAGACCATCACCTTTCTTAGTGATGTAACTAATGTTGGATGCTAATATTGCTGCATCTGTTTAAGATTGTTCTCAAATCTACGATACTAAGTATCTTTTCTTATTTTGCGTAAATCAATTTCATCTTGTTCCAGGTTCAACCTTGTGTAGGTATATGGAGCGACAAATGCACTTCGAAATATGGCAGAAGACGGCCATTTATCCTTGCTGGATCCCTCATGATCTCTGTTGCTGTGAGAACTTGTAGATTTTCGTTTTGTTATATAAATATATTTTTTGTGATTACTATGTAACTGCTGAGTTGAAGCCTTTTACTTTAGGTCATAATAATAGGCTTTTCTGCAGACCTTGGAGTTTTGTTAGGCGACACAAAGGAGCATTGCAGGTTATTTATACAATTCTCTGTTCTTTTGCCTCTTTTTTGTATGCTATTCCTTTCTATTTACTCACTATCTTGGCAGAACATTCAAAGGCACTCGAACTAGGGCAACAATTGTGTTTGTTGTTGGGTTTTGGATGTTGGATCTTGCTAATAATACTGTGCAGGTTAGTTAGTTCAACTTTGATGATTAATTTAGTCCGTTCATCTATGACCAATTTTTTTGTGTGGCATAAGTGTAAAGTGTAGGGGAAACTGATTTTTTATATTTAATAATTTCACAGGGCCCAGCTCGAGCTCTTTTGGCTGATTTATCAGGTGTGATATTCTTTTCTGTTTTCTATATTACCCTACAGACTTCAGCTGCATTAACAATCTCACATTATTTTTTGATTATGCTTTTGGTTCAATGTGCTTATGTAAACTTGATGGTTACTAGTGCTCTCTTGATTCCAGGACCTGACCAACGGAATGCTGCGAATGCTGTTTTTGCCTCCTGGATGGCTGTGGGCAACATATTGGGCTTCTTATCTGGTGCTAGCGGAAACTGGCACAAGTAAGATTCTTTTGTCTTTTCCTTCAAGTTTTAATGGGAGTGTTCTACAGATGGTTCTATGTGGGTGTCTTATAGGATGTTGGGACTAACGAGGGCCTCATTACTTAAACAAAGTGCGCTAATCGTTTCATAAATCTTACCTACCATCCGTTTCATGGCACTTTGTTTAAAGTATCATATGGTATCACTCATAAAACTTTTGAATTTTATCATGAAATAATACAAAGAACTTTGCTACTGGGGATAATGCAATATTGTGTGTCAAACTGTCAAGGATTTTTTTAAGGAAAAATTATCCAAAACTACCTAAGTTACAACGTTTTTTGCGAGAAACTACCTATTTTACAATATTTGCACAAAACTACCTAAAGTAGAGAAAAGTTTATTGACCCATACCTAATTTGGTATTCAGGCATTGACTTTGGTTTTGGGTGACTTAAAGTGACGTGCCATGCGCGTGAGGTGATTTTTTTGGCGTGATTTCTTCTTATTTCCCTCTCTTTACATTAATTTGCTTTGACTCACCCCTTTCAAGATTAATTTACTCCCTTTCAATATTAATTGATTTAGGGGTAAGTGAGTGAAATGAGAGGGAAAGTGAGTTAAAAACAAGCAAAATTGGCCAAAAACCACCTCACGTGCATACCACGTGACTTAAGTCACTTAAAATTGTTAAAAACCACATTCAACGCATGAATACCAAATCAGGTATGAGTCAACAAACTTTTCTCTACTTTAGGTAGTTTTGTGCAAAAATTGTAAAATAGTTAGTTTCTCGCAAAAAACGTCGTAACTTAGGTAGTTTTGAACAATTTATCCTTTTTATAATTCTACATAAAAAGAATACTCTGTTCTAGAAGAGAAGAGAAGAGAAGAGAAGAGAAGAGAAGAGTGCTAATAGGCCGCTGTAGAGTCCACTAAACATAAAAACTAAACTATGTCCTTTTGAAAACTGAAAAGGTAATTAGGCAAGAGTTGATCCCTCATAAACTCAACACCAATCTAATTGATGTAATAAACCAATACTTTTTGATGATTAATCAAAAAACTATCAACTCAATTAATCTAGAAAAGTCTTAATCCCATGAGTGGTCAACTATATGAACCAAAATTGATCTTTGTGTGRAGTCATCTACAAAAATCTTCCTCTATCCCTTACAATTAAAAACCCTTATTCTCATGCAAATTTATTTGCTACATATCTTCCACAACTCTTTCCAACCAAGCCATTTTCGATATCCCTTGTTTGAGCTCTTCATGTTCTCACTCTTTCACTCTTCGTATTGGTGCGTGATTGGGTGATTGCGTTTGGATCTTACATTAATTAGTTTGGTATAGATGATTTCCTTTCTAATTCTATCCTATAGTGTGCTCCCGCACACCCATCTTAACATATGCAACTCCCTAATATCCACCTTTTTAGCCTTGAGTCCAAAAGTGATTATTTTGTGTAAACATGCATGAAGACTTTTCTTCTATAGCCCTTACGATCTAAAATTTCATTTTCATGCAAATCCATTTGCTTAATGTCTTTCCTAAGTCCTTCCAACCTAGTCATTTTTGGTCTCCCTTTACCTTKTTAAAGCTCTCCTTGGTCCCACTCTTTTAAGAGTGCGTCTTGGGGTCGTCYACTTACAAGTCCAAACCAACGTTCATAATTTTTCCTTTGTTTGTTTCCAATACACCACCTACTTTCCCTGAGTAACATCATTTATGATTTTATTCTTGCACATCGATCTTGAAATATGCACCTTTGTGACCTCCTCCTTTTTATTGTGGTGCTTCTTCTCTGAATTTCAATATTCTGTTAATGTAACACTAGTCTTATTGTCACGGTCTTAGCGTTTTGATGCTGTAGCGTGTGACGCGCTTTAGTCTTTTGAGGCGAAAGCGCAAACCTTCTTGCGGAAAGAGGCCTTACGYGTACACATCAGCGCAAGGGGAATCTCTTCTGAAGCGGGGCGTTCGGGTGCTTGTATAAAGGGTGCACAAGAGGGACGAACCCGGGAATCTGTT
The DNA here is from genome assembly GCA_008642245.1 of Bassia scoparia. Taxonomy (NCBI): domain Eukaryota; kingdom Viridiplantae; phylum Streptophyta; class Magnoliopsida; order Caryophyllales; family Amaranthaceae; genus Bassia; species Bassia scoparia. The sequence continues at coordinate 108,540 of SNQN01000732.1, forward strand.
TGTGAGTTTGGAAATTTGGGATTGGATTGCTCGAGTAAAATGCAAACACAATATTTATAAAGGTATAAAAGCAGTAAATCATCAAGCAAGGAGGAATTTTTGTGTGAATATACACTTCTCATATATCACCTTCACCCTCAAGAGGTTAAATTAAATGAATACATTTGSCACAAACCCAAAGGGGACTTAAGCCATACGACACATCTAAACTCCATTCTAAGGCACTTGTGGGGGTGACGCACAGGAAGCGTTCACAAGGCGAGACTCTTGAGTAAGGAAAATAGATGAAATAGGGTTAGGACCTAATACTTATGGCAGTCCAATAAAAATTTTCCTTCAACTCGGATGCTTTGGTCACAAGGTCACACATCATAACCTTGGCCATTATCCATTTAAGCCACCTCAACTTAATATTGTGAGCCATAACTTGGTCAATTCCAWTTTTCTTTTGAATGATTAATCCAAGATATTTAACGCACTCACTTATGGCTAAATCCTTTCCGTCCAAACTCATTGCATCATCACTTACCTTATGTGTGTACCAAAATGACATTCCAATTACTCGGTTTTCACCTTGACTTAGTTTAAGCCCTCCAGATTTCAACATTTGCCTCCATTGCTCCAATTTGGCTTAACCCCAACTTTAGTTTCTTGTGTATTGAAAATTTCATTAAAATTAAACAATAACGAAGTTAGAAAAAGTAGGCTAATAAACGTATCCTCCAAGTTAAGATCCGTACAAACCTATTTCTTTAAATGAGACATATCCCGATTATGTGTAATACATACACAACGATTCACACGCCAAATCGAATCGGATATTGTAATTTATAACTTGAAATGACCAAAACTTCTTTGTTAAACAATCTTTATGCTCATTCCCTATAAATTTTTAAACGAAAAGTTTGTGATTGATATGTGACAATTAATATATTTACATTGTGTGAGTGAGCGATTGATCGAGTATGAACTTCATATTTTATGGAGCATTTTGTACTTTTTTTTCATTGTTTATCAATCAAATAATCAAACCCTTGGTCTCATGATCGGGGTAGGCTACATGAACCAAAATCGATCATTCAATATAGTTATCCGCATACATTTTTCGTCCTCCATGCCCTATAATCGAGGACCTCGTTCTTTTGCAAATCCAATTTTTCATTTCTTTTTTAACTCCTTCCAACCAAGCCATTTTAGTCTCCCTCTACCTCATTTGACATCCCTAACCCCATTTTTTCATTCTTCGTGTCGGTGCTACTTTGAGGTCTTCGTCTCACATATCCTAACCAATGTAGGTGGTTTTCCCTTAGTCCGGTTGTAATGCTTGCGACACCAACTTTCCTTCTGATGTTCAATCCCTTAAAGTATTCCTATACATCCATCTTGACATCCTACCTTTTTAAGATTGAGTCAAGACCGACTAGAGTTGAAAAATGTTAGAGTTGTGAGAGTAAGAGTTTTTTTAAATATATTTTATTTTACTTTTATTTTTAGTTTTTAAAATTATGCATGATGTATATGAAATTATGTATCTTTTTTTGAATGGCTTGAATTTATTGAAATCTATAGAGTTCAACTCCAAAGGATCCAAATATCAAAAATGTAATGTSAATCAAAACATTACATATTTTAGAATGTTATTTTTTTACATCTCCAAACATCATTACATGWATTCGACAACAAATTTCTCTTCATAATTAATTATTCCAAATTGGTTTGCTAGGATTACAATAGTAAGTTACGATTTTATTTTTTTATATCTTTTGAATTTATTTAGAATGATATACAATTTCTTATAACCTCCATATTTTCATCTTTTTGTGCATTTAAAAACCGTGCATCGCACAGGTATTATCTAGTTTACTATTAAGCTGGAGGAGAATATTCAATTTAAACTCTTATAAACTATAACTAAGAAATGATATAAAGTTCACTATCAACTATGGCTAGAAGACAACCTGTTCTCAAAACCAAAACAGGAAAAGTTGATGAAACATGGACAACATCAACTTTTATTAAGTAGCCCTTGCATTTTTGCGATCATGGCTTTATTGCTAATCGCTGACTTCCAATTTTCTGATTCTCCATATGAAATTTTCTTCTAGTTCTAAAGCAGGTTTTGGTTATTTTCTACTAGCAACAAAAAATAAAAATAAATTCAAACTAGATCACAGTCAAAAGGTTTGGTGCTCAATCATTTTTTGTGTGTCTCTGTTGCTCACTTTTTAAGTAGTAGTTTTTATGTATTATAACAAAAATGTTGGTATGACAATTCATGCACAGGTGGTTTCCATTCCTGACAAACCGTGCTTGCTGTGAAGCCTGTGGAAATTTAAAAGCTGCTTTTCTGGTTGCAGTGGTAGGCTGTGTTTCTCTTAGCTTATGTTTGTGTGTCGTATTTTCTCAACCTAATCTGCTTTAACATTGTGACGTTCTTAAGTTTCTCTTGCCTTTGAAATTGCTATAGGAGTGTTTAACATCAGGTATATTATTCATAATTCATCACCAGCATAGTATTGTTGCTTGCATCATGATGTGACTTAGTGAGTTCGAATTGCTAACCTCCTCTGAGAACTAATATTTCAGAACTAGAAACATGTCAGGTAACCTCAGGTTGTATGCATTTTAACCTCTTGTTAATATTTTCTTTTCTTTTCTTTTCTTTTTTTTTCTGCACAAAATTCTCTATCAAGAGGATATGAGATTTTCTTGAACAAAATTTTAATTGAAAGGAAACTGGAAAAGATGTGTTATTCCTAAAAGAAATAATTGGTGATTTGGTTTGGACATCGGATTATGGATAAGGGAATAGTGAAGCACATTTTGATTATTTTTCTTGATTGTTACCTATAAATAAAATACTTCAAGGTATTGATGCTCAAAGATGTGTATTGGGAATTTTGGAATGGTGGAATACTTTTTTAACCTTTACCATTAGACTACTTTATAAACTATCTATCTGGTTCCTATCTGAGCTAGGGAGATTCAAAATTTCCTTCATTAACGTGTGCAGGTCTTTTTGACGCTTTGTACACTTGTTACTCTTTATTTTGCGAAGGAGGTTCCTTTGGAGACCGGCTCATCTCAGAGGTTATCTGATTCTGCTCCATTACTGGATGATCGACAACAAATGCCTCCGGACTCAAAGCCTCTTGATAAAGGTTCTCTATCTTGCACTGAGAATGATCAGATGAATGTTGTTGATCATGATGGAGGTTTCAATGATGGAGCTGGAGCTGTGATGATTAAGTTGTTGACCAGCTTAAGACATCTACCACCTGCAATGCATTCAGTGCTCATTGTTACAGCTCTCACCTGGGTATGCCTTTCACTTATTTTTAATTTTATTTTATGGAAAATGATACTCATAGCTCATAGCCCTTAGGGCTATAAGAAGACTAAAATGGAAATAAAAATTGAAGCTGAACATTTATTACTTAGATTGATGTGTACTTTTGTATTGTTGTACCAAATTGTTTCTTTTAATAAAAATGTATTTAATGCTTATATATAGCCCTAAGGACTACATATAGCACTGTCTTTATTATATTTTACTTTTTTGGCTGGAGGGGGTTGCTTCTTGAGACAATCCCTAAATCAATGCTTATACAGAGGTTAAGAAGGTCTGTTTGACAGCTAAGAAAACATAATCAGGGGGAAAAAGAAAACATTGACAAAATCGGTAGATAATTGCCAAAGTGGTAATATTTACTAGTAAAACAGATTAGGTCACTGCTCTCTCTTCATCCCTGAACAATAAAGAGGCTAACGAACATGCCCGAAATCTTCATATTATGTTGTCATTCTGGGAAAATGATCAAAACAGAAAATTGAAAGATTTAAATTATGAAAGTGATAGTCTTATGAATGGATTTTATAGCAGAGTATGTGTTAATTTAGGTCCTTATATGCTGGATTTTATTCTTTGGTTGTATTTGTCTTTTCTTCATTAATAGAAAGTGGTAGGAAACAAGAACATGAAAAGAGAAAAAGTGTCTAATGAAACTCCTAATTCCTCTTTCGAGTGATTTCAACGTCTATTTAATGTCATGCCTTTCTTATGTGACAAAAAGTTTCTAGATTGTTTCTCTAATACCAATATGGTCTCTTATTTTTTATACACCACCATTTAGTAATAGTATCACTTGTTTTGATAAGCGATTGGAAATCGCTAGCTTGTTTTCAACAAACAAATTCAATGTTGATGTTAGATGTTTGGCATAGTCATCTGTTGGTGCAGGCCCTGTGACTAATACTATGCAAATTGATAATGTCTTGGGTAAAATAATACCCGAAAACCAATAGCATTTTTTGTTTTGGTTTAAAAGGCATTTTAAAAACATATTCTTGTTAAAAAATATTGAAAATCAAAAGGTTGGAAAAAGATTTGGTCATCAATCTCAACTGTTGCTTGGGATTTGGGAATTTTTAGTTTAACCTCTAGTATTTTGTGTCCGAACATCTCTTATCATATAATATGGACTTTTAGGATGAAATGTTTGCTCATCTTGTTTTTCAACTAATTTGTCTTTAGTAAATTCACTATTTTCTTGAAGTTGATACGTGTGGACAGCCTTGTTACTATGTATGCCATTATTTTTTGTGAAAAGTTGCGGCAGTGCTATTTCCTTATTATGTATGACCCCATGCCTGTGAATACGTCATATGTGTGTGTGAGTGTGCCACGTCTACATATTTGTAAGCACCCTTATTATGTGTGCACGCTTGGAAACTTTTTTTCTCTTTTGGGATTTTTCTCTATGCTTTCCTTGGGGAATAAGGTTTTGTGCAATGTAGGAATTCCTACGCCTGCATCCTTTCTGGAAATCAGCCTAGCTTAAAGCATCATTAATGGAAGAAATGAGAAAAATTAGGTGTTTGTATTGCTCAGAAGCAATTACAGTAAATGATAATGATAATTCCACTTTCGAGAGGTTGATTCTCTTCCTATTATGAGCTTTGGAGAGGCTCACTCTCTCCTAATGACATGACACTCAATTCTCAACATGCTCTCTTTCTCTCTAATGACTCTGTTTATAGAAAATCCTTCCTAACAAACAACCTAGCTTATTCTCCAAGCTAGTACTAACAAACTAAATATGTAATGACTAATATGCCCTTCCCCTCATTAGTTATTCCTTGCAATCCTCTGCCTCCTGGGGTTCATCTTGCCTCTCTAACCTCTTCTCTTCATTGTCATGCACAGCCTCACCCCCATATAGTTCCTCCAGATTTTCTAACTCTACCTTCTCAAAGTAATGCACATCAACTTCTGAGAGGGGTCTTTTTTCCTTTAACAAGAACAACTCTGTACAGTAAGTGCATTTTTTCACTTGCACAATTAGAAAGAAAAATAAACAATGTTAAAAATGCACAATTGTGTTGGCAAATTATTATGGACTGTATGGTTAGAAGACATGTTTTTTTCAAGCACCACCTCCAACCAACTTTGTTAAATTGAATTCACTCCATTAGAACTCCCCTCCTTGTAAAAAGTCATTCATTTACATACAAATGAAGAAAACTGTAATGGACTGGGCCCGTATTAATAGAAATACAAACGGAGTTGAGAGGAGGTGGTGCTCCGAAAATAAAAAGTTGATAAAAGGTGGTTTTATATATATATATAAAATGTCTTAAAAGGGGGTTTTGTTAAAAAAAGTGAATTTAAAAGGGGGTTAATGACAATTTTGGGCTTAAATTTATGTTCTTTTGGGTAGCATGGAACTTTGTGATTCTGCCAAAGAACCATGTCTCTTATATTTTGGTTAGGATAGTAAATAAGATTTCATCTTCTCCCTTTTCTTTCCTTTCACATGCATTTTCTCCTCCACAATCTTTTCTTTCTCTTTCCCTGCCGCTTGCATTTTCTTATATTTTTCCATTGAGGCTCAAAGGGTCATTATTGAACTTCTCATCTTTTCAATGATATAGCTTCCCAATCTTTACCTTCACACTTCTGAACAAGTGAGAAGTAATTGTATTACGCAAAGATATATTTTGGAGGATTTAAGATGAAGTCCATATACATCACTTTTAAAACTTTATTTTTGACTCTTCATCCATAACCTTTTGTGTCCAGCACAATTTCACTAAAGTTTGTTCCCACCACCTTTTACTATTTTGTTTGATTAGGTGGGAGGACGTCAACCTCTACCGGYTATCACATGTCTCACCATACGTATTGGGCCAGTATAGAACTTCCTTTAGACGAATTACATATTGACATTGCCAATCTTAAAGGAATTGGTTTTATCATAGTATGTTTTTATCACAGGTTTCCAATACAAAAGGAAWTATAGAGTTTTAAAACTATTTTTTAGTGATGCCAAGGAACGTAAATTTGCGAAAATTAGAGCTCATGGYCCCTCTTGTTTCCGTAAGTAGTGAATGTTTGGGACTCCTAGTAAAACTTCTTGAATGCTCTTGTAGTGAGACTTGATGGAACGATATGACATGAAACCAAAATCTTACTCTATGCAACATCCATTGGGTGATTTGTCTAGAGGATCTGCATACTTGCTTAGTCTGGTTAATGGAAATGAAGGATACTCATTCATTGAACTTTCTATGAGCAATTGTATAAAGTACATTTACCTAATATTTTGAAAAGGCTTAAGGTGGCAAGAAACTTTAGTGGCATTTGTGTTGAAAAGGATGGTTGAGGATGAAAAGTCAAAAGAAAAGTTTCGGAATTTATGGATTTTTACTTGATGGACTTTGCCTTAAATCCTGTGAAAGATATCTATGAGAAGTAGAATTACTTGTCACCCGTTAACAACTGTGCAAGCTAGATCACTGAGAAGGTGAGAATTTCGATAATGGCCCTTGGAGCCTTTGTGAAGCAATAGTGAACAATCGACAATTATAAGAAACTGCAAGAGGAAAGAGAACATGGAAGAAAAATAGTTGGTGGAAGAAGGGAATGTATAGAAAATTTGCAACATTGTTTGGATCTTTTGGGTTCTACTTGATTAACCCTAAGGGCATTCTCATTTGGATTTGTTCAGGGCTTATTCACTTCCTGAACAAACCCGTGCCCAATCTCTCAGATTAAGAATGCTCTATGCATGAAGAAAATTCTACACCATCAAAAAGGCAATCAATTGGCTGTTGAAGAGTAAAATTTCTTTGTTTATTCACCAACAGCTCAGAATCATTGATTTTTCTTATATCCTTCTATGAAGAAATAACTTAAATTACTTTATAATGCTGGAAATTTCATAGGAAAAGACTGGACTCGGGAATTTCACTAATGGACAATCACATATTCTTTGTCTACAACTCTACATTCTTCCAATTTTATTCTTCATTAAACAATGTTTGTTTTCCCACTCAAGTTCCCCTTTTATTCTCACAAATCAGTATTAATGTCACGATGTCTGTATGTATGCTTTCTTGGACCACTATTGCTCTCATGGATGTGTAAACTTGTCCACTTTGAGTCTTCAATGAAAGTTGAACTAAGGTGAAGTGATGACAATTTTTTCAACATGACTCACCTTGTCATCCAGGTTAGGTTTGTGATGAAGAAGATATTGTCATCGCAACTTATCATTCTGCACAAACTGGATGGTCAAAATTAATGTAATTGTTCCTGCACCAACTTTCTAGATGTAATCAATTAAGCAACCAAAAATCTTATCCCCACATTGAATAAGATCTCTTATGCTTAGCACCATTGGTCAATTCACTACGCACTCAGAGTTAGAGTTTCTCCCAAGTCCCAACTCCTCTTCTTTCCATAATATTCCAAAGTGTTTATCTTATTTATGTAACTATTTAAAGTATCCGACCAAAAAGAAAGGAAAGAGAAGTATCCAGAAATAGACCGATTTTGTGTAAAAGCAAAAATATTATGTAGTCAGTGCTTTTGAAAATATTTTCAATGTGTAAGTAAATATTTTTCCCCTCTCCTCTCTTTCCTCACTTGTTTATAGGTTGTACTTATTTATGTCGTGTGCTAGTATATATTTTACCCTTTCTCCTATTGTTGATATTATATTTATTCCGTTTCATGCTGTTTGTCCTAATTGATTTTTCATAACATTCGTGATCAATATCAAAATATTTATAATATGATGCTTTGGTAGGTTATCATTTAAAACTGAGGACAATCATTATGAAACACAGGCAGTGTTCAACTGTTCAATACTCTAATAAGGTTATCATATAAACATTGGTATTATCCAGGTTTTTAACATTGAGCCATAAGGTTATTATAAATGTATTATTCTTGAATGCAGGTTTCCTGGTTTCCCTTTTTGTTATTTGATACTGATTGGATGGGAAGAGAGGTCTATCATGGGAATCCTACTGGAAGTGCCTCTGAAGTKAAATCTTATGATCAAGGCGTTAGAGAAGGTTCTGTTGGTTTACTAATGAACTCCGTAAGAGCTCAATTTTTTATTTTTTATTTTTATTTTGGTGTCTCTCTGGTTAATGCATGTATTGTGACATTGACTTGTTAATTTTGGGGTCCTTTAATATTCTCTTTTCTAGTAAGCGCTTATATGCTAGTTTCTTTTGAACTTCTGCAGCTTGTTCTTGGTATGGGCTCTTTTCTAATTGAACCTATGTGCCGGAAAATGGGGACTAAAGTTGTGTGGGCTTTCAGCAATTTTATTGTGTTTATCTGCATGGCAAGCATTGCTGTGATTAGTTTGGTTTCTCTCAAAAACTACTCCCAAGGTGTTCAACATGTGATTGAAGGAAGTCCATCAACTAAGACTGCAGCACTAGTTATATTTGCCATTCTTGGATTCCCTCTTTCTGTAAGGCATCGGGTTTTATGTACTCCGTATCGTTATTCTTCCCTTTTTTAAAAATAAATAAAAAAACAGTTAAAAGAGTGAAAATAATAAAATAAATTCTTGTTTTGCTTATGTTGTCTAATGTCTTCCCTTTTATTTTTCTTTGCTTCAAGGTAACATATAGTGTACCCTATTCTGTCACAGCCTCTTTAACTGCTGATTCAGGAGGTGGTCAAGGTATATATAACAGTGGCTTTGCATTAATCCATCATTAGCTTATATGGTTGCTTTTTGTACTGGAGTCTAAAGTTCCATACTTCCATGTTTGTGTAGGATTGGCGCTTGGAGTTCTAAATCTTGCTATTGTTGTCCCCCAGGTAATTAAGAATTCATTCCCATTCTCCATGTGTGTGTGTGTGTGTGTGTGTATTTTATAATGAACAGAGACTAGAGAGAAATTCTAATGTAAGCATGATTATAGTTTGTCATGTTACTCATGTATTACTTTGTTTTTGGGGTCTTTGTAGTTTGTATAATCAGTGGGATCTCTCATTGATCGCCTCAGTTTTTTCTCTTTACATTTGGTATTCAAAAGAAGTTGAAAACATTGCAAATGGCCTTTCTGGTTGATTTTAGTAGTTGATTTGTGAACTTATTAATGGCGAGGTTTGCTGGTCTTTTTTATTTTACCAAAACCATTAGCTTTCCTCTTCACCAACTCAATCCCACCTGCCAGGCTGCGAGGTTACCTTGGCAGTTGGCACCACTACACCAGCCGCACTTATTTCCGCTATCTCTTTACTTGCAGCCTGCAGATGTGTGTTAAATCCCCTATAACCTGGCCTGTCTAATAATGAATTAAGATTGGATAAATGCTGGTTATGTTGTGCATGTTCTTTTTCTTGTCAATTCTGTTAGGGGAAATAAACAAATAATATAGGRTGCTCTGGTGCTTTTATTATCAGCTGGGGCCCGGGGGTAGAGAGACGAGGAAAAACATGGCTGTTGTTTCAGAAATCTATTTTAATGGGTCTTTGCWTGATTCTAGATGATCGTATCGCTTGGTGCTGGGCCATGGGATGCCCTATTTGGTGGAGGAAATGTACCTGCTTTTGTTATGGCTTCTGTTGCTGCTTTTGCAGCTGGTATCATTGCAACGTTCAAGATGCCTAATATCTCTAGCAGTTTCAAGTCATCTGGTATGCATGTTGGGTGATTGACTTTTCTTGAACCGGCGATTGTCAAATATACAAATTCAACTGCTGGAAGTACCTACTAGATAGAATGCCATTGGAAAGACTCCCTTACTCGTATGTATAGCGAGTCATCCCACTGATTTTGCTTTCATGATCATTCAATTAATTTTTTAGCCTTGTGGCTTATGTAACTTATAGGTAGATATCGAGTTTTCATTGAGGGAAAAAAATTACATTCACATATAGGAGATGAGCAGTGCTCCTCACTGCTCCCCATGTAATGATACAAAAAGGATAAAGGAAAGGAACGGGGGAAAAAAAATACAAAAAGACAAGGTTGTGAACTCAACTCACTGATAGGTGCTATTTTGTTAATGATTTGCTTGATGCCTTGCTCCATGGCAGACTGGGGAATGTATTTTTCTGCAATCCTTTTCACATCTACAGTTAAGTGGCTCATGCTATGGAGGATGTCTGACYCAGTGCTGTGGTGGATGGTGATGGTAATTGTTGAATATCTTTTTTGTTCCCCCCAGCTTAGTTTTGCATTTTCGGATGCAACATACAGTATGAATTATGACCACATACATTTAGAATTTAGAAACTAATGAAGCCATGGAGGTACTGATGAGAAAGCTCCTCTTTCTCCTTAAGTTTTCGTTACACGTATAATGGTCGTTTAAGATAAAATCCTCATCCCTTGGAGGGAGAAGTGTGAATTTCATCATCTTTATTTGTAGTTAATCCAATCCATTAGAACAAACACTACACTTCCACTATCCCTTTTCTATGCCTATTCCTTCCCCTTATAAAACCAATGTCAATTTGTTTGGTTATTGGAACTTAATGGTGGAAGTGAGAACCTATTTTAAGTGTAATTTAAATATTGAAAGAAATCTTAAAATATCTTTATAGGAAATCAACTTGTTCACGGTTTTTTTTCCTGGGAATAATCTTAACCAAAAACTTACTTTTTATCTCCATTGAGAGTTTGAGACACAATTTACTATAAATTTTTACCACTTGAAAGAGTGACATTGACGTCCCGATTTGTTATTAGGACTAAACGGTGAGAATGAGAATAAATTTTTAGTGTTATTTAAATAGGAAAAAAAACTATTAAAATCGATATGAGAATGAATTTGCTCACAATTTTATCTTAATGAAAAAAATCTTATCTCAAATTTATGCTTTTCTCTCCATGGAGATCCAATTTATTAAGAATTTCGTTATCACTCATTATCACTTGGGGGAGTGGTACTGAGTGGGAATGAAAATTTAATAAGAAATTTGGAATTTTTGAGATAAAATTTCATTACCATGGGAATAAACATAATATTTCTTCACAATGTTACGTATAAATTCATTTCCATTATTGATATTACTACGAACAACCAAACGGGCTATGAATGTGAATGAAAAAATATTTTTTTTGAGATGCAATGACATTACCATGAGAATGAWTTTTTTTTGTTATATTTATATGCAAATTCATTTCCATTGCTTCAACTTATTACCAATAATGAAACAGGCTGTGGAAGTAGTGATTGCCCAAAGTGTTTCTCTTCTTCTTCTTCTTCTTCTTTTTTTTTTTGGGTGTAACAATCTATTTATCTCAGATGAAAACTCACTCATGCATTACAATTTCCATCATTTTATGTTTAAAAGAATGCACGTTCACTTTAGGAAATTAAAGAACCATTTGCTGACAATATGTTTGTGCAATTCTAATGGAAGGGGAATGCTAAACGAAATCCACAATTACTTAAAACGAAATTCACATTTTACATGTAATACCCAAAATATCCCAATTTTTTTTTTTATTATTTTGGATCCTGACGCCTATCATCAAGGGATAACCGCCATAACTTCCATCCCACGATCTTTATTGCTCAAATCCAATAAATAGAGGATGACGGATCAAAGGAACAACAACCACAATACATCAAACAGGCAGTTTATCTTCTTTAGCATCTACTGGTTTCCATAGTTGCACTTGACTTAGTAGCCAAGAATAGTTTAGAATAGATTAGCATTAGCCTAGTGTAGTCTATCCTCATGTATCAATAGCTTGGTACTTTATTCCAGATTGTGTGAACATGGAGGTAAGCATTCTTCTTTGTAATGCAAATGTAGTCTGATTCTATCGTTACTATTTTATTGGAAGGTTTTTGTATTTTTTCAATCTTGTTTGTCCTAAGCTTTAGTTTTATCTAACACTAGGCTTAATTAACTTTCTTTTGTTTTCGTCTACGATCATAAGAGTAATTTARGCTAGCGAGGTTATCCATATAACCAGTAACCAGAAAGGTAATTTCTATCGAACTAAAAATAATATACCAAAAACGCCCGTGGGATGTAAGTTTGCCATAACCGGCTCGGTGTACGTGGGAGGCACGACACTCGGTATTTGGGGGTGAAACTCTTGAAATAATCACCCCTCATCAACCTCAAGGTGTGGGAGAAATTATGAGAAAAATCGAACCGGGTCACAGAAACATTGTTTTTTGGTAAAAAAACGCTGATTATACATCGTGAAAATGAGGTCTCTGGAAAATTTTCGAAAAAAATTGCCGAAATTGTTTACTATAGGTTCCCACAACCATATAACGATACCAGGAAAAATTTGGGGCCAAAACGTGGAGATTTATTGGGGTTTTGAAGGTCGCAAGCCAAATTTAAACCGAATGGCCCGTGGGTATTTGGGGCCGAAACTCTTGGAATAATCATCCCTCATCACCTCCAAGGTGTGGAAMAAATTGTGGGTAAAACCGAGCCGGGTCACCGTGACGTCGTTTACTACCCGAAAAACGTGGATTACACATCGCGAAAATGAGGTCCCCGGAAAATTTTCGAAAAAATTTCTGAAATTTTTACCATGGATTCCCACAACTATATAACGATGCCCAGGAAAAATTTGGGGCTAAAACGAAGAGATTTGATGGGGTTTCGGAGGCCGCAAGCCAAATTTGAAAAAAAAGCGACAAAATGTCGAAACGCCCATGGGAGGCACGACACTCGGTATTTTGGGCCYAAACTCTTGGAATAGATATCCCTCATCACCCTCATAGTGTGGGAGAAATTCAGGCCAAAACCGAGGTGGGTCACTGAGATGTCGTTTTTTGACCGAAAAACGTGGATTATTATTTATTCATCYCGAAAATGAGGTTGTAGACACCGAAAATTTGAATTTGAATTTAAATTTTAGGTGTCATCTCTATCCAAAATAAATTAGATAAAGTTTTTATTATCTTAGGATTTTAAGGAATTTAGTTATTATATTTTTCTTATTTTGCAAGTCTTCCTTTCTCTATATAAAGGGTAGCATTCTAGGGTTTAGGAGGAAGAGATGGAATAAGTCACAAAAGACCCCATCATCTCCCTARWATCAAATTGTAGACAATGGTTTGGAATAAMTCGATGAGACCCCGAAACCTTAAAAAACCCTAAATATGTATCTTTTGAAAGAGGAATCAAGAGGTTCACGATAATTGTCCCCCCACAAATTATCAATAAATTATATTGCGATCCATATTTCTGCCTCTTATATTCATTTTGCAGGTTTGAAAATTCATGGTTTACAGAGGTCTCCAGAAAATTTTCGGAAAAATTGCCAAAATTTTTACCAATGGTTCCCACAACCATATAATGATGTCATGCAAAATTAAATGCCAAAACGAGGAGATGTGATGGGGTTTTGGAGGCTAGAAGCCAAATCACGGGAAAAAGCGACAAAACTTTGAAAGGCCCATGGGAGGCATGACTCTTAGATTTTGGGGCCAAAACTTTTGGAATAGTTATCCCTCATCACCCTCAAGGTGTAGGAGAAATTTTGGTAAAAATTTAGCCGAGTCACCGAGAAGTCTTTTCGCTCGAAAAATGTGGATTACACATCACGAAAATGAGGTCTACCGAAAAATAGTTGAAAATTTTAACATGGGTTCCCACAAGCATATAACGATGCCAGGAAAAAAWTTGGGGCCAAAACAAGGAGATTTGATGGGGTTTCAAAGGCCGCAAGCCAAATTTCAGAAAAAGCCATAAAATTACGAACCCATAGGCGAAGGCACGACACTCAGTATTTGCGCCCAAAACACTTGAAATAGTCATCCCTCATTACCCTCAAGGTGTGCAAGAAATTCCGGGCAAAATCAAGCGGGATCACCGAGACGTCATTTTTGGACCAAAAAATGTGGAATATACATCATGAAAATGAGGTCTCCGGAAAATTTTCGCAAAAATTGCCAAAWWTTTTACCATGGGTTCCCACAACTAAATAACGATGCCATGAAAAATTTGTGCCAAAACGAGGAGATTTTATGGGGTTTCAGAGGCAGCAAACCAAATTTCAAGAAAAAGTTTTTAAAAAATAAAATCAAAACACCCGAGGGTGGCACGAAACGTGGTATTTGGGCCCGAACTCTTGGAATAGTCATCCCTCACCACCCTCAAGGTTTGGTGGAAATTCTGGGCAAAACCGAGTTGGGTGAAGAGACGTCATTTTTTGGTTGAAAAACGTGGATTATACATCACCAAAATGAGGTATCCGGAAAATTTTCGGAAAAAATGCCGGAATTTTTACTATGGATTCATATATGATATTATGATAAACCCAATGAAAATTTGGGGCCCAAATGAGTTTATACGGGGGGAAAATTGAGCCCGAGAAAGACAAACCAACTAAATGCCGAAACGCTCGTACAGGGAACCACATTAGGTATATTTGGGTTCGAAACATTTGGAATAGTCGTCTCTCATCACCCTGAAGGTGTGGATGAATTATCAGYAAAAATTGAGCCAAGCCGGGTCACWGAGAGGTGGTTATTTTTGCCGAAAACGTGGATTATTCATCACAAAAATGAAGTCTCTGGAAAATTATCAGAAAAATGCCGGAATTTTTACCATGGGTTCCTTAGATAATATGATGAACCAATGACAATTTGGGGCCCAAATGAGTCAATACGGGGGGAGTTTTGAGCCCGCGAACGACAAATTGACAAAACACCGAAACACTCGTAGGGGGCAAAACGCTCGGTATTTGGAGCCGACACTTCGGAATAGTCGTCTTTCATCACCCAGATGGTGAGTTTGAAATTTTGGGAAAAAATCGAGCTGGGTCACAGTGGAGGTTTTTTGGCCAAAAAACGTTAATTTATACAACCCGAAAATCAGATCTCTGGAAAAAAAATTCGTAAAAAATGCAGGAATTTTTACCAGGGGTTCTTATGATAACATGATGAACCCAATGACAAWTTGGGGCCCAAATGAGTCTATACGGAGTTGAGTTTTGAGCCCYTCAATGACAAACCGACAAAACTCTGAAACGCTCGTAGGGGGCCCGCTTGGTATTTYGGGCTGAAACTTTTGAAATAGTGGTTTCTCATCACCTTGAAGGTGTAGTTGAAGTTTCGATCAAAACCGAGCCGGTTCACCGTGAAGTGTTTTTTAGTGGAAAAATGTTGATTATACATCAGGAAAATGAGTTCCTTGGAATTTTTTTTAAAAAGGGCCGGAATTTATACCATGGTTTCATATGATAATATGAAGAACCCAATGACAATTTGGCTTCCAAACAAGTATATACGGTGGGTTTTTTTTATCCCGAGAACGATAATAGCCGAAACGCTCATAGAGGGCTCTAATCTCGGTGTTTAGCAAGGAAATTTTTGGAATAGTCGTCTCTAAAAACCGTCGAGCTAAGTTGTGTTTGAAATTTTCGGCAAAATCAAGTCGGGTCATCGAGAGTTCTTTTTGGCCGAAAAACGTGGATTATACATCACCGAAATGAGATCTCCGGACAATTTCCGGAAAAATTGCCGAGATTTTTACCATGGGTTCATATSATAATATGATGGGTCCAAGGAAGATTTGAGGCCCAAATGAGTCCATACGGGGTACTTTTGAGTCCATCAAAGGAAAAACGAGAAAACGTCGAAACAGTTATACGAGGTGGCACACTTAGTATTTTGGTCCGAAACTGTTGGAATAGTATTTTCTCTTGACCTAGTATGTGGGACAGAAATTCTGGACAAAATCGAGTCGGGTGACAGAGACATGGTTTTWTGGCTGAAAACCATGGATTTTCGAAAATAAGGTCTCCGGGCAATTTTCGAGAAAATTGACAAATTTTTTACCATGGGTTCATACGATAATATGATGGGTCCAAGGAAGATTTGAGGCCCAAATGAGTCCATACGAGGCACTTTTGAGTCCGTCAAAGGAAAACGAGAAAACAGTTGAAACAGTTGTAGTAGGTAGCACACTTAGTATTTGGATCCGAAACTGTTAGAATAGTAATTTCTCATGACCTAGAAGGTGTGATAGAAATTGAGCCTGGTCACCTAGAAATGGTATTTCGGCCGAAAAACAATGGATTATACATCACCGAAATGAGGTCTCCGYYWAATTTTCGGAAAAATTGTCGAAATTTTTAACAAGGGTTCATATGATAATATGATGGGACAAAGGAAGATTTGAGGCACAAATGAGTCCATACGAGGCACTATTGAGTCCGTCAAAGGAAAAACGAGATAACGTCGGAACAGTCGTAGGAGGTGGCACGCTTAGTATTTAGGTCCGAAACTATTGCAACAATAATTTCTCATGACTTAAAAGGTGTGACAGAAATGCTGGACAAAATGGAATCGGGTCACCGAGACATGGTTTTTTGGCTGAAAAACCATGGTTTATACWTCACCGAAATGAGGTCTCAAATCCATCTTCTGAAAAATTGCCTAAATTTTTACCATGATTTCATATGATAAAATGATGGGTCCAGGGAAAATTTAAGACCCAAATAAGACCATACGTGGCACTTTTGAGTCCAACAAAGAAAATAGAAGAAAACAGTAGAAACAGTCGTAGGAGGTGGCACGCTAAGTATTTGGGTACGAAACTGTTGGAATAGTAATTTCTCATGACCTAAAAGGTGTGACAGAAATTCTGGACAAAATCGACCCAGGTTATCGAGACATGGTTTCTTGGCCGAAAACCATGGATTATACATCACCGAAATGAGGTCTCCGGTATATCTTCAGAAAAATAGCCGAAATTTTTACCATGAGTTCATACGATAATATGATGGGTCCAAGGAAGATTTGAGGGACAAAGGAGTCCATACGGGGGACTTTTGTGTCCGTCAAAGGAAAAACGAGAAAACGTCAAAATCGCTTGTAGGATGCAGTATGCTTAGTGTTTAGCAAAAAARTGTTGAAATAGTTATTTCTCATGGCCGTTAAGGCGGACAGAAATTCCAGAAAATTCGAGCTAGGTCGTGGAGATGTCGTTTCTCGGTCGAAAAACGTGGGTTATACATCAACGAAATGAGGTCTCCGGACAATTTTCGGAAAAATTACCGAAATTTTTACCATGGGCTCATACAATAATATGATGGGTTCGAAGAAGATTTGGGGGCCAAATAAGTCCATACGGGGGACTTTTGAGCCCGTAAAAGAAAAAACGAGAAAACGTCTACGACATCTCGGCGACCCGTCTCAATTTATCCGGAATTTCTGTCACGCCTTCACGGCCATGAGAAATACTATTCCAACAGTTTTGTGCCCAAATACTAAGCGTACTGCCTCAAATGAGAGTATCGAACGTTTTCTCGTTTTTTTATTTAACGGGCTCAAAAGTCCCCTGTATAGAACATTTGGCCCCCAAATCTTCTCGACATCATATTATCGTATAGCCATGTAAAAATTTCGGCAATTTTTCTGAAAATTGTCAGAGACTCATTTCGGTGATGTATAACCCACGTTTTTCGGCCGAGAAACGACATCACGGGGACCCACTGAATTTGTCCAGAATTTTCGTCATGCCTTCACGGCCTTGAGAAGTGCTATTCCAACGTTTTGTGCCAAAATATTAAGCGTACTGCCCTACGAGCGTTTCGACGTTTTCTCTTTTTCTTAACGGGCTCAAAAGTCCCCCGTTGGGACTCATTTGGCCCCCAAATCTTCCTCGACCATCATATTATCGTATGCCCATGGTAAAAATTTTGGCATTTTTTTCCGAAATATTCCGGAGACTCATTCGGTGATGTATAACCCACGTTTTCGGCCGAGAAACGACATCTCGCGACCCGGCTCGAATTTGTCCGGTTTTCCGTCACGCCTTTCACGGCCATGAGAAATGACTATTCCAACAGTTTTGTGCCCAAAAACTAGCAGTAACTGCCTCCTACGAGCGT
>SNQN01000733.1:0-29800 GCA_008642245.1 Bassia scoparia
TTATGATATCAACAACAAGCAAATTAAAGGAGTATTTATAGGACAAAAAAAGTTCCATAATTGAAGAGCCAAATTAAAAGAAAGAACTTTGTGTATAATATTCATTTGTCATCATTATTGACTTTATTTTGTTTCAATAATATCTTTCATCCAAAAACAAAGATATATATGGTTCCTAGTTTTTTCACTTTCATAAATCATAATGCTACGTCGATGTAGATATTAAAGTTATGCTATGTTCTGATATTTTTTTTCTCTTCTTTGTTCCATAATTATTGATTGGCCCGATATTTTTTCCATTTTACAAGTGTATGTGACAACAAAATATCAAATATGCAATGATTCATTAGTTCTTCTTTTTTAAAAAATCGAAAAAATAAAAAACTTTTGCTTACCCACCAGACTAGTAACACGGAGTATGTAGTAATAGAAATATTGAAGTTCTACTAAGCATATTCCTAATTTCCTAGAGCATTATGTCCAAAAACAAATCATCGAGATGTTTCTTAAAAGGTTGGAAATGTGTCCACGTGAAAAGAAAGGAAAATTAAATAAATTATTGAGATGTTGTTTCACTTGTTTGTTCATATCTGTAACACCGTAATTGTTCTTTTTTATAAATGATTGGATTAAGGTGATTATCGTACCACCGGTGATACGGTACAACCTCTCTAGCTTATTTTGACATATTGTATTTTCGTACTTGGTGAATCATTATAAAAAATTAAGTGATACTACCGTTTGTATAATAAAATTGAGTGTAATATTTTGTTTATTGTGGAGTATACAGTATTAAATGAATAATTGAGTATTTCCGATAATGCTAAGTGAACCAAAAAGTGTGGTGGGTGTGAATGTGTGATAGTGTGAGTGTAATCTCACAATCTCACCTA
Organism: Bassia scoparia; assembly: GCA_008642245.1. NCBI lineage: Eukaryota > Viridiplantae > Streptophyta > Magnoliopsida > Caryophyllales > Amaranthaceae > Bassia > Bassia scoparia. The sequence goes on from SNQN01000733.1 coordinate 894, forward strand.
ATTTTTTCAATTAGAAGGGTCGACCACTAATAAAGCAGAAGCAAACGAGGAATTGAATTGAAAAAGTGATATTGTGTTTCCTTTTTGGGCAAGTGCTTATACTTTTAATTAATAGATAAAATCAATCCAAAACAATAATTAAGATTTATATCGGTTGAATGTGTGATTGTGGATAACACAATGTACATATAATGTTATCCTTATGCTCCGTTGCCTACTATGTGATCATCCTCAAATTATAATGAGTTGTTTGATTGATCTTACATGAATGAAGAATCTAGCAATTCAAATGTTGCAATTAGCAATGTTGTTTGGTTCAATGTGTGGTTTTCAGTACTCCATGAGAAGTTAAGAGCATCTACAATAGTAAGTTACAAATTTTGTAACTTTGTTTGTCACATCATTTTTACAAGGTACGGAGTACGGAGTACATCATTTTCAAGCTACAATTATTCACAATGTAAAACTACAAATCTTGTAACTTAAAATTTAACGACATATATAGTGGGAAAAAACGGAAGTAAGTGATGGTTGAGCTTGTAGCTCAACAAAGCTACAGGTCCATTTCTTTTACAATGGTTAAGCTTGTAGCTTGAAACTTTCAATCTTTGCAAGCTAGTTTTTTAAGGTCATCATTATGAATGCTTTAAGGATAATTTGAATATTACTATCACTTAAAAATATACTCCTTTTTTTTATGCGAATGAGAAGCAAAGGTTCAAAAACAAACAACAAACAAAAAACTACATAAAAATATGCCTAGAAAAAAACTCCTAAATTATCCTCTTGAGGGAGAACAAGTGGTTGGAGAGAAATCGTCTTCCATGCTAGCATCTTGGGTGATTCCTTTGTTTGCTAACCAATTCGCAACACGGTCCCCATGACATGTAACAGTGTGATATGATTACAGTTTAAGACGATAGCTTATATCAGCACACCCACACTCATCCACACACTTATTCATTTACCCGCACACTAACTAGGCACAGCGCAGCACAACACTCACTAGTGTGCGGATATCATCCCTTGTCTAAGACTTTGCATGTAGTTCACGACCGTGTTTTTTTTTTTTTTTTTGGAGGAGAGTACACCGCATTGCTTGGTGAATTGCACATTCTGACGTAGATGCTCGAAAGAAGCATTAACTAAATAGTCATGGTAGTATATTGCCTAGTTTATTATTACTCCATCCATTTTAAATTACTTGCGTCATTTTCTTTTTGGAGTCATGGGTAGTAAACCTTGATCAATTTTTTTTAGCAAATATATAATGAATTCAAATAGTCAAGTAAAATTTTATTATTAAATTCATCTAAAAGTGTAGTTTATTAATATTCAATCTTTGTAATATTCTAATATATATATATATATATATATATATATATATATATATATATATATATATATATAGGGTTGGGATCTACTAAAAACCTCACTAAAGGTGAATAACTAACAAACTTTTAACTCAGTCTCAACCATGGTTGAATCATAATAACGGCTATTCCTTAACTGTTTAATATTATTCGCAAAACAAATGCATAGAAGCACACTCTTATCTGAAGTCGTGCAAACTAATCAGATGACATACACAATAAACGCAATGCGCACAAATTGGTGTGAACTATTCCCCTCAATCAACTTGGTTTTGTTCTTATATGTTTGTACACTCTAAATGCATACGTGCATTGATGGAATTCATGATCTACAACATTATCTCTAATTCTCGTAAAAAAAATCAAACATTATTTAATTTGTGTGATTTATGAAATCAGTTAATTCAAATTCTGCATAGTTTTCTTTACAATAATCCTTTTGTCATTACAATCCTCCTAATTTAACATTATAAGGTTTTAAATTTTTCATTCAACTAATTATAGTATTTTGTGTATTATAATTAATGAGCATTTAGGAACTTTTAGTATTTATAATTCTGACATTTTTAGGACATTTTCCGCGTATATAATTGAGAAATTTAGGACATTTTGTAATTATATTCTGAGATTTACGGACATTTTACATTGGAAAGTATGCAATTTAGGACATTTTGTATTATAATTATGAGATTTAGGACATTTTGGTATATAATATCTGGAGATTTAGGACATTTTAACATTGGAAAGTATGCAATTTAAGACATTTTGTATTATAATTCTGAGATTTAGGACATTTTGGTATTATAAAAATTAGATTTAAGGACATTTTACATTGGAAAGTATGCAATTTTAGGACATTTTGTATTATAATTCTGAGATTAGGACATTTTGTATATAATTCCGAGATTTATAGGACATTTTACATTGGAAAGTATGCAATTTAATTAGGACATTTTGTATTAAAATTATGAGATTTAGGACATATTTTATTATAATCCGAGATTAGGACATTTTGTATATAATTCTGAGATTTAAGACATTTTACATGGGAAAGTATGCAATTTAGGATTTTTGTATTATAATTTGAGATTTAGGACATTTTACATTGGAAAGTATGCAATTTAGGACAATTTTAACATGAAAAGTATGCAAATTAGGACATTTTTGTATTATAATTATGAGTTTTAGGACATTTTGTATTATATCAGAGAATTTTTAAGATTACTGAAATAAAATAATTTTAAAACAAAGCTAAAATTAACATTTTTGGATTGATGTTCGGGCAGTGGTCTTTGACATGACAACAAATGAAAGGAAATCATCATAAAAAGAGAAGAACAAAATGCGTAAGAAGATATATTGGGGAAATTTTTTTTAGAGGAAGAATTATCGGTTGTTGGGTGCATGGTTACGAGAGTATAGGGATAGAGGAGTAATAAATTCTTAACTGTACGGAAATAGTAGGATCATCAGATTAAGAGAAAAGAACGGTTAGGATCTCTAGTTTTTTAGTTTTCACCAAAATCATTAGTTTCACAAGATCTTTTCCTATATATAATACTTCATGAGAACTCATCTCTAGGTGAGAACTAATGAGACACTCTTATGTTCTACACTTTATACTTCATGTTCTACACTTATACTTTTTATGTTCTACAATTTTAATCAATATGTTCTACATATTTAGTCATCGTGTTTTGCAAACTTATACTATCATGTTTCTACACTTTAAATGACTTCTCTCTCCTCGTTGAGCCCAACCAAACCTAGCCCAGCCAGCCCACACCCTCCATTGAACAAACACCATAACCATAGCTGCACCAAGACGCCGCTGACACCACCTGTTGCAACCAGTCGCCACACCAGACCACTGGCCACACTAAGCCAACCCAGCCCCCCTCACCCTGCACCACCAACACTTCTGGGCCCACTACACCACCGACGCACCACACACCCTAAAAACCGAACCCACTTCCAACATCCACACCACACAACCGCATAACCCACACAAGCCGCACACCCGAGCCACACCACACCACCACCAACCGAACACCGCAACAAGCCACCTAACCCATCGCACCCCTCCTCCACTACAACGAGCAGCCCCACATCGCACAAAACCCAACGCAACACCACCCTAACAAAACCAAATCGTAACACAACGCACACCTTTAGCCGACCCAGTGAACCATTGGACATACCACAACGAACCGACCCAACCACAACACAAAACAACACACGGAGTAAAGTTAGGCGTTAGGGTTCGATTTCGGTGGTTAAGGGGTTAGTGGTGGGTGGTGGTTAGGGGTTGATGCGTGGGGAAGGCAAGGGAATTGGGTGCGAACGGTGGCAGTGGTGGCGCGACTTGCGGCATGGTAGAGAGAGAGAGTGGTTGAGGTGCGGTGGGCGTTTGTAGTGCGACGGTGGGCGGGGAGAGAGAGGGGGTTGAGGGGCTCGCGTGGGGGGGGGGGGGTCTGGTGCGGCGGGTTGCGTGTCGTGGTGTTCTCCCGGTGGTGCTGGCAGCGTTAAGGCCTGACATGGCAGTGGTGAGGTGGAGAGTGGGTTATTTGGGTTGAGGAGGAGAGAGAAAGTGGTGGAGTGAGAAGAGAGATAGTGTCAGATAACGGGATAGAAAAAAAATTAAATATTGAATGGTTGTGATTTGATTTGAATTAATTTAATGGCTGAGATTAGAGTTCTCATAATTCTCATAATAAGCTTGGTTCTCATATGAACCTGATTATAATATTATATATATATAATATATATATATAATATATATATATTATACTAAGATATATATATATATATATATATATATATATATATATATACATATATATTATATAGAATCAGGATCATGTGAAAACAAAATCTTAGGTGAAACTAAAAACTTTTAAAATCTTGACCGGTAAGGATTTCGAGATGGACGGTCACGATTTAATCTATTCATATACTTGTATTTCAATCTGGGTACATTGAAGGTTTAAAGGGGTACACGTTGTACTGTCTTCATCAACAGTAGCTGAAAGTCTTGTGTACCCCTTTACTGCTTGTATGTACCCCTTAAAATGTAAAATGTACCCATATTTTTGGTTTTCACGTTTTCATATAACATGTGATTTTCACTGGATCATGACTCTATATATATCTATATATATATATATATTATATATATATATTATATATATATATTAATATTTATATATAATATTATATATAATTTATATATATATATATATATATTAATCTTGAGTTATGAGTTTATAATGGTTCAACATTGAATAATCTTAAATACCGGGAGCAAAATGATATCATGCAAGTAAATTGAAACGGATGGGAGCACTAATTTACTAGCGCATCTGGCCAATTAAATTTTTGTTTAACCAACTTTAAAATTTAGACATAATTTTAGTTGAAAAGTAATATGATTGCATAAAATATCAGTAGTAACAAAAGTTCATAACGACTGGTAAATATATAAATGATGCTCTAGACCGAAATAAATTGGTAAGAGCAGAAAATTATTATAGGGACATCAAGTGCACAATCAATATTATTGTGCACCAAACGATAGTGTCGTCATAGTGATAATTGATAACACTTAATACATTTATTGATACAAGGTAAAATAGAACGCAGATGCGTGCATATTTTTTAGGTCGTCGTTTTTTTTTTATTAATTTTTACTTTTTAATTTTTTTTTATTCCATTTTTGAGTAAACATTTCTACTTTATTTTTTTTGAAGAAAATAGTAGGTTTTTCTCTTTTGGTTTAGAATTAACATTTTATAAAATAAGATGAAGTAACCTTATATAATATATATATATCTTTATTTATACTTATTATTTTACGGAGTAAATAAGATTTTTTAAATTTTCTATTTTTTCATACAATTTATATGAATTGATGATTATATCATAGAATTTTTTTTAAAAAAAGCTAAGATTTTAATTTTTTAGATAAGATCTGATATCTTTTGAGTTTTTTTAGAACATAAAAGCTTTTTGGGGATGAAGTCATTTTTTGTTATTTTAATTTACTTGATCTTTATTTTGTTTTTAGTAAGAATTTTTTTTGCTCAATTCTAATTTCCTATTTTTAAGTTTTTAGTTTCTTGACGTTTTTAGTTGTTTTAGATTTTCACTCAATGACAATTTTTATTGTTTTAAATTCTTTTGTTTTTTTTTTTTTGAGCAAATGTAAGAAAATTTATTGATCAACAAGCAGAAACTTTACAAAAACAACCTCCAAGAGGACAAACAAAGTGGAAATGCTGAAACAAGTAGCATCCCAAATCATTCAAAGCACATCTAACCAATTCAAAACCTGACTATTACACTTAGGTCCAGCAAGGAAAAGAACAGGACTCTTAACATCAGCAAGCACTCTATTAACAACCCTAATAGGGTCATGCAGATAACCTTGCCAAAGCACCAGCTGGTTCCTTTGCATCCAAATGTAGTAAATCAAACCATTCAGGGAAGCCAACACGAAGTTTCTTTGCACTCTCCCTTTAAGCCTCTTAACACACCAGCTAGCAAGCTGATGAAGGTCAGTCTTCAATCCTGGAAGCTTAACCTTAAGCTGCCAAACCTCCAGGCATTTCCGAGAGTAAGGACACTCAAAAAAGAGATGAGCACAAGACTCATCATACTAATCACACAACAAGCATTTAGAATCTTGAGTAAAACCAAGTTTCCTAAGCCTGTCTCTTATTTTCAACCTCCCTTGGGCAACCAACCAACTAATAAAAGAGTGCTTAGGAATAGAGAACTTACACCAAACCCATCTGCTCCAACTCACATCATCCAAAGAACCCCTAAGCCATTGATAACCAAAAGAAGGCCTATACCCTCTTTGGACATCAGCCAACCACTTCCTGCCTGCAAAACCATAATGCCTACAAATCTCCTTCCAACACCAACTAGCAGAACCAGGAGCATGATAAGACCACCAATCTGAACCCTTTAAGTAAACATGATCAATCCATTTAATCCAGAGAGATTCCTTCCTGATAGCCACCTGCCAGACAAACTTAGCCAAAAGAGCAGTGTTCCACAAAACACAATCTTGAACACCAAGGCCACCTTTAGCTTTAGGACGACAAATCAGATCCCAAGCAACCACTAGATTTATAAGGATCACCATTCCAAATGAAGTTCCGACACATGTTTGTGATACTTGCCAGCACCCTTTTAGGAATAAGAAAAATGGTAGCCCAGTAAGAATGTAGAGTAAGCAAGATAGAATTGACCAAAAGAATCCCAGCAGCATAAGATAACCCCCTAGACCCCCAAGTTTTGATCCGAGAAGCAATCTTATCAGTAAGAATCATACAGTCAGCCACAGACATCTTTTTAGAAGAAATATTAATCCCCAGATACCTAAAAGGGAGAGAAGCATGCAAAAAAACCAGTTTGAGCCTGAATATCCACCACATCCTGAGCTTGCATATTACAAGTATAAAAAGTTGTCTTGCCAACATTAGCAGCTAACCCTGAAACAGCAGCAAAAGTAGCAAGAGCTCGGAACAAAAGCAGAATAGAATTTAAATCTCCATGATAGAATAAAACCAAATCATCGGCAAAAATGAGATGATTAAGTTTTAAACTCCTGCATCTACTATGAAACAAAAAAGAATGATCAGCTGCCACAAAAGAGAGAAGTCTTGAGAGATACTCCATACAGAGAACAAAGAGCAGGGGAGACATAGGATCTCCCTGCCTTAAACCTTGATGACCAGGAAAGAAACCATGAGTGACCCCATTCAAACAAATAGAGAAACAAGGGGAAGAGACACACATCATAATCCACCTAATAAACTTTTGAGGAAAAGCTAAAGAGGTAAGCATAGCTTCAAGAAAAGACCAACTAACCGAGTCATAGGTCTTCCTGATATCAACTTTAATGAGACAACTAGGAGGACTAGCCTTCCTACCATATTTGTGGACCAGATCTTGGATAATACAAATATTATTAACAATACATCTACCCTGAACAAAGCTAGCTTGGACTGGGTTGATAAGAAAATCAAGAACTAGTCTCAACCTTTGAGAAATAAGCTTGGTAATACATTTATAAAGGGTATTACAGCAAGCTTTTGGTCTGAATTCTGCAACATTCCTAGGATGAGAGACCTTAGGAATCAAAGTCAACTTTGTAGCATTAAGCTGGCGAAGAAGCTTACCAAAATTGAAAAAGTCCTGGACAGCAGCAACAATATCTTGACCAATGATGTTCCAAGAAGCCTTAAAAAACTTATTATTGTAGCCATCAGGGCCAAGAGATTTGTCATCAGGAATAGAAAAAACGGCTTGCTTGATTTCATCATGAGAAAAAACAGCACATAACAAATCCTGGTGAGTTTGAGAAAGAACAGGACCTTAAGCAATAACCTCAGAGGAAATAGGACTCACTGCATGTTTCTGGCCAAGAAGCTTAGTGTAAAAATCAACAAAGGCTGTTGCAACCTTATCCGGATCATCCTGCACATTACTATCCAAATCCTGCACTTGGTAAACAGAATTCTGATATTGTCTCATCTTGATAGCCTGATGAAACAACCTTGTATTTGAGTCACCTTCTCTAATGCCAAGCAAGCTTTGCCTGTGCTTTCAAAAACTAGCCATTAAACCACTTTGAAATCAGAAAAGAAAAGTAGTCCTAGCACTCTTTCCCAATAAGCTCTTTTCTAGTTAACGAGCCGATCAAAGGCGGCAGTACCATTTTATGAAGCCCAAGCTCTAAAGATTTAGCTAAATCGAACTGCTTATGCACTTTCGTCCACCAACTGAGCAGCATGAGAAGGTTAGAATAAAATGACGCCCGGATGTAGACCCCTAAGATTCCATATCTTAACGGAATATTAGTGCGTTTCAACAACTGAAACATAGGAGTACCTCAAGACCCTAAGCCCATCTGGCCTGCAACAATCTCCCAAATAAAGAGGATGAAGTAGTCCAACATTAATAGAATTTAACACAAGCCCTCTCACCCAAATTCAATGTTGAGAAAAAGAACAACCCTACAGCTTATGCATGGCGTGAACGGAAAATTTTGATTCATAGCCGCAAACTCAGGTACCAATGCATTCGCCATAATGCCTTTCAAGAAGAAGGGTAGCATAGATGAGGCATAGTGCATCAAGCTCCAAGCCGTGATTAATCATAAACCCTATCAACACCTTAGCTAATCCAAACCTATTTCTCGAATTTAACGCAGACTACGTATATTAAAACACCATCACATGTAATCTCTGTATCTCTCAATAAAATCTACACACCTATTTAGTTACCACACGCTTGATACCCGAAGCATTGTCACGATCTAAAGAATATAACATCACCGCTAATTGAGACATACTCTTTCAGTAAAATATAAGTAAATCAGTGCTTTCAACAATCCAAATATCTCTCTAAACTCTCCTATGAGACTATCGAGTTGAAGATTACTCTACAAAAACATCTCTACTTCTCACAATGGATGAGCTTAAATAAATTAAACATAATTGCTGTATTATTCTGCCCTTCCTCAAAGGCAATTCTAAACAGTCAACTATCAAATTATGAACATATATCACATATGAAGCATTTCCATAAATAAAACGTTGTCGCAAGTTCAATCGCCGAATAGCATGGTAACAATGCACCTATGAATTCATTTTTGTATGTCTCACAATCATATCACATGTAAACAATAACAGTAATACACACACTATAAGCACTAGAGACACTAATTCCAATGACCCTTACCAGAACTAACACAAAAATTGGACTGTTACAACACCCACCTGCCACAAACAGAAGTTCACATAAATGCTAAGGAAAAATTAGAAGTTTTTAATTTTTAGTCTCATCATAGTTAAAACACATTAAAAACCAACTTTATTAAGCCAAATACCCAGAAATGTTCCTTTCGACAAATATTAGTTTCTGACTGGATATATGGACGCTCATTAAGTCAGGCCCCTCACATAATTCAAAAGACGCCCACTCTACTATAATCAATCTTAGGGGATGAACATATGCCACACATTCATAACGTATGGAGTAATGTCATATCACACGTATTGTACAATATCATAATACAAGAAACAATAGGATGCTGTCGACAGAACAGATCAACTGGGTCTGATCCCTTCGATAGATCTTCTCTCCTTAGACTGGTTAAGACATCGTGCTTATATTGGTTCACCAGATGAGGCCCAAGGGAGCCTACTTACTTTGGCCCCAGAGAGTACAGTAGTAGGTTCTGACATTTATCAGGAATCAGCAACAGCAGGGAACACTCTCAAGACCCAGCAGGATAAACCACTCACCATCTTTGCTAACAACTGTTACCTCAATGCAAGGCCTTAAGGGCTCAAACTTCTTGTATAACTCTTACAATTCTTTGAAATCTCTTTCAGATGTCTCCATGTACTGTATCTATAACATACCACACACCAAATTGGGTTTCCATTCATAAGAAACCCGTTGAATAACAATGTAGAATCCCTGCCGCTTTTTTCAATCTCAAAATGAATATAGAGACAGCAAGACCAGATCCAAATTCTGATCTCGCGAAATTATCAATTGCTAATATATCCCTGAGGAATAGCAACAAACAAACGTTCCTATTCAGAGTTCAAATAGTGAGTCAGGTTAGGCTGTTAAAATAGGAGGCTGGGAGACTCGTGCTCAGCGCTTGTTGGACGAGCTGCTCGAGCTCTTTGGCTACGATCGAGCCGTAAATTCAAATGGTTACTTCGTTTTGTGTTTCTCGAGCTCATTTTAGTCGTATGGAGTAGCTTCACTACTAGGCCGTGAATAACAGCCGATACACGGCCTATCTAGGCTCTTATTTCTTGGCTTTCGAGAGAGTCGCAGGAGCCGGCCGAATAATTTATTTATTATAAATAATTACTCATTTATATATATTTCACATTTATAGTATTAGAATTATTATTTTTTTTTAAAAAAAAAAACCTTCATTCACATTAATAAAGCCCAATCAAGCCCATAAACAAAGATTACTTGTTGGTTATCTTATTTGGTTAAATTGTTTAGACTTTGTAAGTGTGTGATGAAATATTTCGCAAGAGTATGAAATTTGGCTTTATGTTTGATAATATATGATTTTGTAGAAGTGGTTGTTGGTGGAAATTGTAAGTGTTGTAAACTTGAAAATTAAATAAATTAGAAGTTAAGTCGTAGACTGCCACAAATTACGTTAAACAAGCTTGTAACAGAGCTTTTAATCGAGCCCTTAACCGAGCCTTTAAATGAGTTCGAGCCCTCGAGCCCGAGCCTCGAGCCGAGCTCCCATTTCGAGCTAACGAGCTCGAGCCGAGCTCAAAATTTGAGGCTCGACGAGCTTCGAGCTCGAGCCGAGCCTCGAGCCCAGGCTCACGAGCTCGAGCCGAGCCTTGCAAGGCTCGATCTCGGCTCGGCTCGATCTCGACTCGGCTCGTTAACAGCCCTAATCAGGTTTTACAGGAACTCCAATCAATCTGACAATCTTAGCAAGGCAAGATTGACCCCAATACTTCACAGGAAGATTATTCAATTTCACCCAAGTAGAAATAGTAGCTTTCCTAGGTTTCAAGAAGTCCAAATCGGCTTCCCATTGCTCAACCACTACTGGCCGCTTATCAAATAGAAGATTACAATTCTTAACAGCCTTACTATGAGTCTCAATGTTCAAGAATCGAACCATATAGACCCCTTTCCTCACAAAAACCACCTTATCAACATTATCCTTACCCCAAATGCGTCTCGCAAAGCCATCAAACACCTTATGGTGAGGGTTACCACCCAAAATAAAACACACAATAGCTAAATTCCAATAAGCTACCTCCTCTTCAATGTCCTGAAATGAAATTTTCAAGGGTTTCGAGTCCCCCAAACTCTCAGAAACAGGTTCCGCCAAAACAGAACAAGGTCCAATCCCCACAACCCCCATGTCAGACCCATGATTCGCAATAACATCATTAGGATTAATTCCATTCAACCCAGAAATCGAATAATACCCAGACGTACCTACATTCATCGCAGAACCAGGCAAGATCCAATCACCCAGCTGCGATTTCCTTCGAGATCCGTGAGTCAATTTCAAAATTGCATCATCATGAGAGAGAATCCGGTCATCAGAATCCTCCGATTCCACCATCGAAAGCCTATCACAATCCAAAGCACTCTGCTCCGGCACAACCACCTTCTTCCCCGAACTACCTTTCACCTTAATAGCGAGCTGCTGACTGCCATTCCTCGAAGATTCCTTCCTAGGTCTCCCACGACCCCGCGCCATGGTTCACATAAAAGTGGAGGGAGAGAGAGAAACTAGACCCATAATCTGAAATTGATGTTGTTGCGTGTTCGCATTTCGCAAGGAGGTCCGGCGATGGTAGAGCAGGTCGGCGGCAGTCCTTACTGCTGCTGCTGTTGTTCGCGAGAGAAGAGAGGTCCGTGAGGGTTTTTTTTAGATATTTTTTCGTTATTATTATTATTATTATTATAAATTCTTTGGATAAGATATATTTTTCTTATTGTTGTTTTGTTTATTGTTAAGTTGTTATAGATATATCTGGTGGTTATTGATATATTAATATCTTAATTGACATCTTTTTCTTATGGTTTGTAAATATTTTATAATTTATCTTTTTGTTAAGTAATTTAGAATTTATTTGAGGGCCAAAAGGTTCGTAGATAAATTATCGACTAAATTGGGGTGTTTGCTTTATAATAGAACATAGATAATGATTATGGGGGTGTTAGGCAACAAGAGTTTTGAAGGGAGTTTAGAATTTTGGAAAGAGTTTAGAGTTTTGACTAGTCAAAACTCTATTTTGAGTGTTTTGTGAGAAAGAGTTTTAAAAAGATTTTTATACTAAAAACTCTTATCACAACTCTAATGAAAAAGCTTTTCATTAGAGTTTAGAGAGAGAAAAAATTAATGACCATTTTGTCCATACGTACACTTATAGTTATACTTAATAAATTGTTTTAATAAAAAAATGTTCTTAAATGTCTTTTTACATATCATTAAAGTACAAAATCCGATCTAAGCAATCAGCTAAATGTTACCAAACACATTTACACAACAACTTTTCAAATCATCAGTCAAATCATCTGAACAAAAAAATAATCCTCATACAATAAACTTTAAACTTTGCCAGCTAAACTCTAAACTCTATTTGTCAAACAAAGCTATAATATCTTTTACGGAGGCAAGTACACAAATTATACCAAAACAAAAGTGCTTTATACTTGCCGACATAGCTCACGCCCTAAAATTTACTGATGAATTCTAGAATATGGGACATCAATCTTTTCTTTTCTTTCTTTTTTTAAACTTGTTTTTTTTTTTTTTTGGAGATGATAAGGGACACCAATCTTAGATTGTGCATGATTGAAAAAAAATAGTGTAATAAAGTATTAATATGGGCGTCCCTCAAAAAAGAAAAAGAAAAAAAATGTGTTAATATTTAATATGGGCTATGAAATTTGGGCCACAAATAATTATTCAGACAGATATATTGCAAAAGCCCAAAACCACTTGCCTATGGGCTATGGCATAGTCCACCTTAACTTAGTCCACCTTAACTTATTTTATTATTGCTCACTTCCTTCCTTTTGTTTGTTTTTCTTGTTTTGTCAAATGGTATTTCTAAATGCTTTTCATGTTTAGAATATTTTTTAACTTCAAATTTAAAATATATCTATATTTTTCCGTTGTTAAATYATTCATATTTATTGCTAGTCTTTCGTTCCATTAAATTCAGAGAATAAAAATAAGTTTTCTCTTACAAAATATGCATAAATAAATAAGTTGAATAAAAACATCCATAATGTGTTTCGATTTGGATTTTCTTTCCGACATATAGACCCAAAACCGACGTAGGTCCAATTAGAGGCTCTCAAATTTAATAGTTTAAGAATACGGATCACTTTCTAAGATAATCTACAACGGAGTACAAGAATGGGGAATTGAATACTCCCTTAGTTGTTTGTATTGGATTGGTTATTTGTTTTGAAGAAAAACTCTTCTTACAAAAATGATTTTTTGTTACGAAAAATGTTAAACATATAGCTTTATCAATTAAACTAAATTACGCCGATTTATATGCGGATTATTTATCATCTATAGAAAATAATATCTATCGAATAAATTATCATCGAATAAATTACTTAGTCCGTGTAACTGTTTTCCCAATCATCTATAGAAAATAGTGTATTCTCAAAATAATTTATGTATAATTAGTTGATAAGGCAATAACCCTAATGTTGGCTAAATGAAATGAAATCAGCCAGGATTAGTTGAAGAATGAACAATTTGATGAATAATGGTAATCCACTCACGCAATCTTTCAAGGTAAATAGATCGAAAAACGATTACATAATGCTCTTATATGGAGCTAGCATATAACTATACTCCATTCGAGTTTAAGCATTACATTATTTATTGGGATTGTAATTTGAAACAGAGGAAGTATTKATTSATTCATGGGATAGCGATATGTTGATTAACGTCTAGAACAGCAAAGACATCTTCTGCGAAGGCCGTGGCAGTTTCCGGCAGGATATCCCTCCCTCTTGCAGACGGTGTCGCAGTTGGTGTCCCTTGTACATAGTCCTTTAAAGAGCTTACTAGGATATTTGCAATGCCCCTTCCCGAACAAGGCTTCTGCCCTTTTTGGACCCATCTCTTCTTGTCATCAAGTTCATATCACACAAACACAAATAAATAAAATTAGTGCTTGTAATATATAAATTGGTTACGAAATCAAAATCTACTTTAAAACAAGGGATTAAATAAAAATTACAATACCACAAAGCCTATATTTATTCATTTATTTATGTTCCCTGGTTCACCTGTTTTTTTTTTTTAATTCAAATTCGAGTATCAGTTCTGGATGGTATACCACAAAGCCTATATTAAACATGCATGAATTTAACTAGCTAAAACAACGCAAGTCCATTGTTCATTAATTAGGGCATGCGAAAGCTTGACTTTTATATTTATGTACAGTACGTCGTAAGTTATTGCATGAAGAAGAATTGTGTAATTGTAATTAGAAAATGACGCAAATACCTTTGTATATTGAATTTTTAGTATTGACCAACGTGTGATTTTTTCCATACCATATACGCAAGTGTCCATATATTCTTCAATAGGGCATGCTAGAGCTTATTAGTCTCTCGAAMACCTTTTATTGATATATGTACTACTATACGTAACTTATTATTTATTGCATGCAAGAATTTTACAATTTWATACGAGTAGATCGAGAAATATAAGAGTAATTTATAGTATTGACAAACGTGTAATTATTTGATATGATCTAAATTTTGTAAGGAATTTTCATATGTATGTTGGCCTTGAACTTTCGGTTTTTTCCATTTGTTAAGAAACTAAGCATCACAACAACCTAACCACCACCACGAACGCGTGCTCAAACCCACATACACAACCCAAACCCAAAAACCCACCACGATTATATATTATGTAAAAAAAATGAATATTACCTGCGGCCAAGACAAGTAAGAGCACTAGAAAAAGAGTGGCAAAGGGCTTCATTGACTGCTTCATCACAGCTATATCTTGCTTTATCTAAGAGAAAGAGGTTTACTGATTTAGAACAAGTGTTTAATTTGTTTTTGGTTATGATATCAACAACCAACTTAGGGAGTATTTATAGGAGAAAAAAAGCTCCATAATTGACGAAGGCCCAAAATAAAAGAAAAAACATGTATATAATGTTCATTTGTCATGACTCGTACCATCACATTATTGATTTTTTTTAAAGTGAACTAACAAATATGTCAGGGTATCCACRGTCGACAGCAGTGATTAATCTCCTTGCATGCCCCGYATGACCTCTTGATAAAATCGTAAAGAGACAAGGTGAACAATCACCATACTAAAACCACTTGGTTTATTATTGATTTTATTTGGTTTCAATATCTTTCACTCAAAAACAAAGATATACTTGTATATGGTTCCCATATTTTTCATTTTCATAAATCATACTGCTACGTGGATGTAGATATTAAAGTACTGTACAGATATTTCTTTTGTTTTTGTTTGACCCTTCATGGACATTGATTAAATTTTCAATTATTGATTGTCCCGATTTTTTTCATTTTACAGCAAAATATCAAAGCAATGATTCGTTGGTTCTTTTCTTTCAAAACTTTCGAAAGAACAAAAAAACTTTGTTTACCCACTAGGTTACTGTAAGTCCCTAACAAATTAAAGAGTTTGACAGTGCATTGTATTGATAGAGATATTTCTTAAAAGGTTGGAAATGAGTCCCCATGATGATAAAGGAATTTTTAAAAAAATGCTTATATTTTTTATGAAAATACCTTAAAAAACAAATTGTAAAAGAACACTGCAAAAAAAAAAATACAAAAAAGAAAAACCTTATACGAGTATCTGTCTCTTATACACATCTAGATGTGTATAAGAGACAGGAAGATATATACTAAAAACAATTAAAATAAATTCAGATAAGATTTAATTTGCAAAGTTCAAATAAGAAAAAAATATTCAAACCAACTAAACTTATCCTAAAGTTCCCTTAAGTATTAATAATATGAGTTGTAAGTTTTTTGTTTCATTTTTATCCAACCCAAATGATATACTATACGTAGTACAAAGTATCACAAAGATAGAGTACAAATAAAGAATATAGGCAAAAAGTTAGATACTTCGGGTGCTCAAAAAATTCATGGTGCATTAGATTATAACTTAGTGACTCTTTTAGTCAATATATAGTGTTCCTAATTATTTCTCACTATATTAATTTAAAGTGTATAAGAGATTAACTATATTGACAAAAAGGATCACAATAAATTTGTTGTTCACCGATACATTTAAGTTTTTTTCATTTATAAATCTAAAAAATACGAAAATAAATAAATTAATAATGAGAAAGAAAAAAAAATAAATAATGGGCCCCTAGTTAAGAGAAAATGGGACACTTTTTAAAAAACTAAGGGTCTACCATCTTGAATTTAAAGTGAAACTCATCTACTCCAACTAAAATTTTTGTTGTTTGTTTTATCTGTAAAACTCTAACCATTCTTGTCCATAGATATTTGGAGTAAGGTGGATTGTAGATAATTAGACTGACTGATAGATTGTAGTAAGCAAAGGAATAGTTTGTTCAAAACTGTATGCTAATTAATTAGTGAATCAAAGTACTCCTTGTATTACTTTCTATATTAGAAGTTTCAATTTACTAACACATCGCTTCTATTTGGAAAAATATTTTTTTCTACTGCTCTCTAATTAGTAATTACATGGTGAAATTATTATTTTTTTCTTTTTATATCTCTCTTCTCCGAAAATTGCTTACAAAGCCCATTTTTAAAATGAGTCGATCCGAGTAAAAAAAAAAATGGACGAAGTATTAAATGATGAATAATAGAGTATGTTGTATTTTTCGGTAATGCGAAGAGACCTAAACAAGTGCACAGGGTGTAATAGTGTGAGTGTAATAATAAAGCATAAGCAAACAACTAAACAAGGAATTAAATTGGGAAAGTGATCTTCGGATCTTGTATTTCCTTTTTGGGCAAGTGCTTGGTTWTTTTTTAATTAATAAAACAATCCCATACAATAATTAAGAATTCTATTGGTTGGTGTGTGATTTTGAACAACACCACTACTACATTTAGATTTAAACTTATCAAGAGTTGTTTGGTTGGTCTTTAAAAAACTAGACAAATAAAATGTTGCAATTACATACATTATTGACAGATAAAAATATAAAATAAGCAACAAATGTGTATAAAACAAGAAACTTACATTACATGCATGATGTGTAGAATTTAGGGTGACAGATATGTCGACTCTCACTATAATGTATTAATGTATAATGAACTCAAATACTTGTATGTTTTTGCATCAAAAAATAATACGGAATAATAGCTAGTAGAGACGTAGAGTGCGTGTATAAAAAGATTTGACATATATTTTATGCAATTGAATACGGAGTATGATTTTATGGAATTATAGTGGACATACCTTTTGATTTGGTTATTATAAATTTTCCTTTATATATAATAGAAACTAATATACAGAGTAGGATGTTACTGTTTATTATTATTTTTTTGTTATGTATTTATTGTTGATAATGTCTTATTTTGTCGTAAAACAAATTAAAGGTGGATAAATAGTTCGATAAAATCTTAAAACGACCATATTTCAAAAGACAACCATATAACGATACTCAATGGATCCGATTAGAGCCTTGGAGTATCCGATGAGACAATTCGTATAGAGTACACAAATTATTCCAAAACAAAAGTGCTTTATATTGCCGACATATATAGGCATATAGCTTATCCCCTAAAATTTCCTAATCAATTCTAGATAAGGGTGACTAATCTTAGATTTACAGCAAAGTATTACACAAAGTTTAGATTATTAAAAAATAAATTGATAAAGTTACATCAAAACTATTAATAGTTATCATAAATTTGTTACAAGTTACTTTTATATCATATTGCTATTTTATATTTCACTTTACTATGTAAATATCATTAAAAAAGTCAAATTATCACATCACATGATATCAAACTCAAATTTTACAAATTACATAATCCTTACCAATTCAATCAAAAATAACTTTAATATATTTTTGTGTAACTTTAACCATTTTCTGTGTAACTTTTAATTAATGAATAACAACCTAATATAAAGTAACATTAATATGTTTTGTATAACTTAAATCATTTTAAGGTAACTTTAAATTAATCATGATTAAAGTTACTATATACTCTATAAATGATTAAAGTTATACTAAAACATATTTAGTTATTTTATATTTGATCATTTTTTTATTAATGCTAATGAAAACTTGTCTTCCATAATACTTTTACAAAGTATTAATATGGCCCATGAAATTTAGGGCCACAAATTATTCCGACAGATATATTGCAAAAGACCAAAACAAGTTGCCTTTGGCCTAGTTCACCTCAGATCGACTTATTTTATTACTTTCGTTTTTATTAAAAGTTACATTTTTTATTGAGGACTCTAATGTAATTTAACAATATGAGAGATACAACGAGAGGGGAAAAATGAGGCTCGTGTGATTTAAAAGAAATTTAGAGAAACTACAAACATAAATTAAAAATGTAACATTTAATTCTGAATTTCATTCTATGGAAGGTGTAACATCTAGCTACTAAGTAATAAAAAATGGATAAAATATTTTTGGATTTTTCTAAGTTGTACCCTCGAAAATTTGCAAATTCTAAGTTGTACCAATGCTTTTGAGAATTTTTAAGTCGTACCCTTAAATTTTCTTGACTTTATGAGTGATGCCCTAATTTCACTAAAATAAACTGAATTAATTAACTGTGGTTAACTATGTTATTATTTCAAACTTAAAAAGTAAAAAAAAAACCCCACCTTGCAACTCACCCCAACCCAGCGACCAACATACCACCTAGCAACCTACCCAACGCACCACCCTACGAAGCCACGACCGACCCGAGTCCATTGAAACCCAGCGAACCACCCACACGAGCCTAGCGAACCACCCATCAATAACCTCCCCAGCTCAACGCACCACCCTACATACGTCCCACCCCAGTTCAACAAAACCCATTGATCTACACACCTAGTAAACCACCCACCCAAAAATTCTTCCCTCCTCCCTCGTAACCTTCACTCTCCTCTTTCTTCCCTCTTTCTTTTTTCTCTTTCATTCTTCAATGGTGGGGGCTAACGAATTGCAAATTCAATGGTAAGAGTCAGGTGGATTTTGGTGGTGAGGGTTGCATGGCGGGAGGAGTTTGCAAATTGCAAAGAGTGATGCAAGCATTGGTGGCTGAAGGAGTGGTTTCAAAAGGTTGAAATGAAATTCGATGGTGAGGGTCGGGTGGAGTTTGGTGGTGAAGGTTGCAAGGAAGGAAGGGGGTGTGAATTGCGAAGGGTGATGAGGGTGCTGGACTGGCGGTGGCTGAAGAGTTATTTTTTGAAAGGTTGAGGTGGAAGGAGTTAACAATGGTTAACATAAGTAAACAAAGAGCGAGGACAACACTCATATAATCAAGAAAACTTAAGGGTACGACTTAGAAATTCTCAAAAGAATGAGTACAATTTTGAATTTGCAAATCTTCGACGACACGACATACAAAAATCCATTTTTTTATAGGTTAAACGATATCATAAATAAAATTAAAAAAGTATTCAAATGACAATTACAATCAATTCATAAAAAAATCTATAATTTCAACACAGATACACAAATGCCTTAGAACTCATTACAATTGAGACCTAGAAAACATAGATGAAAGAGATCGAAGAGGAGAAAAAGGATAATATCGAAGGAAAACCCCTAGATAGAAAAACCTATATATATATTCTAAAATAACCCTCCTAAGGGGATTGAAAACCATCGAAGGAATCTTTCTATCGAACTTGTTTGTGTTTAGCAAGCTACTCTTGAATAAAAGATGATACTCATACAACATTTTATCTAGGAAGTTGTTAAAAGTCGATCTATGCAATTTATGTCTTCATTTTCATAACAAAAGGCTAGTTTGTCCTTTGTTTTGTAAACTTTTTCATTGTTCTCTTTTCTATTATTAGTCATTTTTTTTAGTTAAGTGCAATAGTAATTATCAAACTTGGGTATTAGTTGCAAATTAGATATCCTAGTTTGAGAAGTTGCAATTAGGGTACTATAAATGTTGGTGATCCTAGCACTTCACTCACCTATGTTGCTTCAACTTAGCTCATGCACACTATTCTCCCCTGCACTCTCCTACACCTGATCATTTCCTAAGAAGCTGTTAGAGTTTGTTATGCCAGCTATGCCAGCTCACAAGTTTGTTATGCAGTAGCTTCAAGGAGACTCTATTGCTTGCCATGTCAGCAATCCTAGCCTAAGGATTTGCACCAATCACAGGCCTTTGCTAGGTCACTCGACCAATCACATTCAAGGAGCTTATGCATATATATTGATTGTACTTGCTAGCTGATGATTGATTAATCATTACCATAACATTCTCTCTCAAAATCATCAAGGGAAATATTCTCTCCTCTCTCTTATTTCTTCATCTGATCACCATTTTAACAATAAACAAGTTTAACTTCTATAAGTTTGCTCTTGATTTTTTTCTTTCACTTTATTTATCATTATTAAAACAGTTTTTTTCTTCAAATTTTAATAGATAAAATGTTCTTTAATTTCCATGAAATCTTAGTGCATCAACATTAATTTAAAATCATCCAATGATTTGAAATAAAATAAATAAAATATACTCCCTCCGTCACGAAATTCTCGCAACTTTGGTATTAAGAAAAATTAACTTTGCAAATAAGCTTAAGTATGGTTATATGTGTGAAAAGACTCTTTTGCCCTTACTAAAAACCACCCCATCATCACCCAAATCACCCCTCACCATCAACCTTCAACCCAATCTATCCGGCCACCACCCGTCCCACCACACCCAACCACCATGCATCCCACCACGCCGAGTTGCCACCAATCCAAACCCACCCAATGACCACTCAAAGCCACCAACCCTAACCCACCCAACGACCCAATTCGAAGCCACCTCGAAACTACCAATTCGAAACAACTGCCCACCATGCACCAATCGAGCCACACTCAGATCTACAAACCTAATCACAATTCTTTTATGTGATCTAAATAACTTAAGGCAACAACTATTCGAAGCAGTGGTGGGTGAGGGGGCGGTGAGGTTTCGAAGCCACAAACCAACTCGAAACAATTCGTCTGCTAGTGCTGTGGGTCGCGAGCCACAAACGAATCGCGAACATTCGTTGCTAGTGCTGCTGGGTCGCGAAACAAACGACTCGAAACCAATTTGTTGCTGCAGTTGGTGGGTCCGACGACGACGAGGGGCAGTAGAGGGTCAATTGGAGGTTGCGGCGGTGAGAGCGGTGGTGAGCGTGGTAGTGGTGGGTAGAAGAGGAATTGAGGAGAGAGAAGGAGTTAGGGTTAGGAAGAGAGAAGGGATTGAGAAGTGATTTGGGGTTATTAGGATTTTATTTAGGGTGGGTGGGTGGGTGAATTGTGAATGTATTTGGCGTAATTAAATGGGATTAATTGGGGGTATTAGTTTGATTAGGTGTTGTTTAGAGATATTAGTAAGGGTAAAATGGTAACTTTCTAACTAAAAATAGCCTAATATGGAAAGAAGTACAAGAGTTGCAAAATTAGTTAAGGACGAAAATGGAAAGAGTTGCAAGAATTATGAGACGGAGGGAGTAGTACTTTCTTCGTTTTTTTTTTGTTGCATTCGATTTTGACTTTTGAGGTCATTTTTGCAAAAATTTGACTAGGTAATTAGGGTGTGTTGATTGGTGAGGAAAAGTCAATGTGGTCTCTATAAAAGAGAGATTAAAAGAGTACAAATGAATATTTAAATAGGGTAGGTGAGGAAAAATCAGGTGATCCACACAAAAAGGAGGAGATTGAAGAGATATTATATTGGTCCCCCAATCCAAAAAGGAAAAAAAACAAAAGTGATGCAAGTAATATGAAATTGCACGAGAAAGGAACTGATGCAACTAAAAAAACGGAGGAGTATAATTCTTCACATGCACCTACTTCTTTCTGTTCCATGAGCTTCTATTACATTACTATTCATATACTTCGTAATGCATTTTTATTTATATTCGTCATAATCTTTAGTTAAATATATATTTGTATAAATTTTAACAATTAAATATTAATAATTTACTTATTAACACGAATCAAATAACATCTCACATAACTATATTTATTCTTATGATGGTCATAATCGTTTTGAGTTGTGAATCTTGTCTTGAACTCCTCACCATCTATCGACTTCGAGATCAAAGTGGACAATGTCGAGGCTTTTCATCCGTTGTAGCTCATGTCTCCTAGCCTCCCTTATTTGCTTGGATTGGTTATGTGTTTTTGAAGAAAAAACACTTATGTAAAAATATTTTTTGTTACGAAAAATGTTATGCATATAGCTTTGTCAATTAATTTTGATTTGTCAATTAAACTAAATTAGGCCGATTTATATGTGGATTTATCAACGAATAAATTACGTAGTCTGTGTAACTCTTTTTCCAATCATTTATAGAAAATTACGAATAACAACAACTTGAATAATGATAAACCACTCATAACGTAGTATTACACGGTACATAGAAAAACGATTACATAATGCTTTTACATGGAAGTAGCAGATAGTTATACTCCGTGCAACTTCATTGGAGTTTAAGCATTACATTATTTATTGGGATTGTAATTTGGAACGGAGAAAGCATTCATTCATTCAATCATTCATTGGATTTCGATGTGCTAATTAATTAACGTCTAGAACAGCAAAGACATCTTCTACGAAGGCCGTGGCAATTTCCGGCAGGAAATCCCTCGGTCTTGCAGACGGTGTCACAGTTGGTGTCCCTTCCGCATGGTCCATGGAAGAGCTTACTTGGAGTTCTGCAGTGCCCCTTTCCGAACAATGCTTCTGCCCTTTTTGGACCCATCTCTTCATATCACACAAAAGCTAAGTTAATTAATAATAGATTCACTAGGAAATCAAAATATACTTTAAAGTTTAAAACAAGGGYATAAAAATAACAATACACAAAACCTAAATTAAACATGCATGAATTTAACTATTTTGCTATAACAACGTAAGTCCARATATATTTTCAWTAGGGCATGTGRGAGAGCTTATTAGTCTCCTGAATACCTTTTATTGCTACATAATTAATARGGAGTACTACGTAACTTATTTGTGATATGCTCCARACTCTAAATTTTATAGGAATTGAAAATTTCATATGATAGCCTCGAACTTTCGATTATTCCATGTGGTGAAAAACTAAAGAGTTTAGAGCACAAGAAATTGAATTACCTGCGGCCAAGACAAGCAAGAGCACAAGAAAGAGAGTGGCAAAGGGCTTCATTGACTGCTTCATCGTAGCTTAATTAACCAAAGAGTTTAGAAGAAGTAGTAGTGTTTAATTTAATTTGTTTTTGGTTATGATATCAACAACAATCTCAAGGAGTATTTATAGGACCAAAAAAGTTCCCCATAATTGAAGACCCTAATAAAATTTTAATAAAAACACGTATACTGTATAATATTCATTTGTCATCACTCTTATGTACCATCACATTATTGTCTTATTGTTTATATCGTTCACCCAACAGCAAATACTTCGTATGTATATGGTTCCTACATTTTTCTTTTTCATTTTCATAATAATCATGCAACGTGGATGTAGGGCGAGTTCGAAAATAGTAGCCATGGAAGTAACTTTTAGCGGTAGAAATAGCATATACCTGAAAAGTTAGTAAATAATGGTAGAACTAGTTGGTAGCAGATGAAGTTAAATTTGTCAATATGAATGTTCGACAGTAGTATCGGTTGTATTTATAATAGAAAAAAATTAATTACCAAATAACATTTAATCTTAGCTTAAACACTAAAAGCTAGAACGGTACTCCTATTAGCATTTGAAAATTAAAAAATAGTGTTAACGTTAATCGCTATTCAAAACGCTACATTGCCAAACACTAATAAAATTAACCAAGTGTCTTTTTAATCTAGTCAGAACGTTAAACGCTACCTAATAAAAATACTATGCGAAACACGCCACTAGAAGATATTAAAGTAAATGCTATGTACCGATATTTTTTTCTCATCTTTGTCCCCTCATTGGCATTGATTAATTTTTCAATTATTGATTAGCCCGATTTTTTTCATTTTACAAGCGGATAAGACAGCAAAATATCAAAACAATGATTCATTAGTTCTCCTTTTTAATTTCTTTTTTAAAACAAAAAAAAACTTTATTTACCCACCTTAGTGAACTAGTGATTCAAGTATAGAAGAGTCTACTAAGCATATTCTGATATATATTCCTAGAGGCACTATGTCCAATTATAAATCATCGAGATGTTTCTTAAAAGATTGAAATGAGTCCACATGATAATAAATTAAAGAAACCTTAATAAATAAACTGTGACAACTCTTTCAATATAATAAGGTTTTTTTATCACTTCAATTTATTTATTATAAGGAAATTTTCAACAACTACCTAATAAATACAACTTTTTAAGACAATATCCTTAATAAATACGTTTTATTTTATGAACCTAACTAATAAAGTCTAAATTTTTCAGCCTACCATTTTAAACTATGGTTAATTTTTTCATATGAAAGTCCGAAATCCCCTTTTAACTCCCTCATTCAACCATCTTTCTCTCTCTCACGCGAATCTTTTACTATAATCAATTCCTTCTTTATGTTTTGATTTACTATCTTCTTTCCTTTTTGTTCTCCAGTTTTCATGTTTTTCCACTGTGAAATTACAATCAACTTCTAAACATTCTTAAACCATTACAAAAAAATGTTCAGAATTGTCCAGAAAGTCCTCAAATAACACAATTGCTCATGAACAATTCGCTACAACTCTGCATGATATCACATAAAATCCAAAAACCCAAATCAATAGCAAAAGTATGGGTTTTTTTTTGTTTTTTTATAAGTACGCAGAGGGGTGCAAGGAGAGGGCGAGTGGGGCAGGAGATGGTGGCCGAGGAGAAAGGGTGGCGCAGGCTGAACGCGGGTGGGCAGCGGAGTGGGAGACAGCAGGCCAGAGCAGAGAGAGAGTACAAAAGGGGTGCTCCGGTGGTGACTGGGAGGGCGGCAAGCAGGGAGGCGGCGCTGTGGCTGATTCGTCGGAGGAGAGAAGGCAGCAGGTGGGGACTCTGTTGCGGCGATGTTGGTCGCTGGTGTACTGCTGTGTTGCTACGCTCTCTTTCTTAACTCTATTTCTAGTACCATATTGAAGAAAAAAGGATCAAAACATAGAACAATTGAGATGAAAAGCTAAGAAGAAGAGTAAAAAGAAAAAGGATTAAGTAAATAAGGGGATTCACGTGGGAAATAAAGGGGGAATTTTGCAAAAGTAGGGCCCAATTCAAGGGAAATGTTAACCATAGTTAGTTTTAAGGGGTATTGGTAGTGCTTGAAAAATTTTAAGACTTTATTAGGTAGTTTCATAAAATAAAACGTTTATTAGGTATATTGTTTAAAAAAGGTGTATTTATTAGGTAGTTGTTGAAAATTTTTCCTTATTATAATGCTTATTTAAGTAGGAAAAAAAAAACACATAAGTTCAAAAAGTTTCATAACAAATCCGTTAAAAAAATATCATAAAACATCCACATGTTCGTGACTCCTGCCCTTTGAATATATTTTTCTAAGAAACCCAACATTATTATGTACAATGAAATAACACTAAACTTATAATAGTCTTATAGATTTTCTCGTACAAATTTAAATGGATGTTTCGATCATACAAAATTTTCGTAACCGCTCTCTACTTAAGACACCCTGACTTAATCCCATGAGCTATATCTTGATCAATATTGCTATTATATTCTTCTAGACCCAAGTTTTTGAAAGCACTCATTTATGGATAAATCTATCCCTACATTATTCTCACCACAACATCGTCCACACTAGCCCCCCTATGTGTTCCAAAATGGCATTTCAAATACTCTATGTTACTCCATCTTAGCTCAAACTTTCTAGATTTCAACATTTGCCTATATTATTCCAATTGTACATGAAGTCCAATTTTAGTTTCATCCACCAATATAATATCACTAGTTTTTTTAGCACGTGATGTGTGCTTGTTGTTTTTGAAATTTATCTTAATAGTGAACAAGAAAATAAAAAGTATTTGGTTACTGAGTGCTTGACTAAATCAGTAAGTTAATCACCATGTTTATTTATTTATTTATTTATTTATTATTTATACCACAATTCTAAATTTCTTATTTAATTTTGTCATCACACTGTTTTTAATATCAATTTTAATTTCAAAATTTTAAAATAGTTTCATTATTAATTTGCTTAATATTACACATGGTAAGTTGCCTTTAATTGATATTTTGGTTGTTGATTTTTTAGGTGACAGTTATTATGAAATTTCGTGAAATATTCATMTATTGATTGATTGTTAATTTTTTTTAGACAGWTATTTAATTAGCTTGATGGCATGTAATTATTMTAATTTTRCAAAAGYAYGGYGTAATGTGGTAATTTCGYGGGMACACCACCACGACCTCCCCTTCCCTTATATKATAAAAATTTGCAAATTAAACAACATACACCAGGATTGATCTTGTCACTCCATGCATAACAATCATAACAATTTTTAAATTGACTTTAAAAATGGAAATGAATTTTTAATTATTTTTTTCAAAGTAAAGAAAAACACTATTTTAAGCGGAAAAAAAAAAGAAGAAAGATAAAGGGCCATCGTTAAGGGTCTACCACATCTTCCAACTTTAAATTTTTGTTGTCTGTTCATATCTGTAAACGTTCTTCTCTACTGATATTTGGAGTAAGGTGGATAGTTACAACCTTACAATGTCTGATTGTAGTAAGCAAAGGAAAAGTTTGCTCAAAGTTGTACGTGGCTGTGTGCTAATTGCCCTATCCCCCTTTTGTTTATTGGAACTAAACGGTGGGAATAAAATGAATTTTTAGTGTAATTTAAATGTGGAAAAACTCTTTAAATCACTATAGGAATGAAGTTGCTCACAATTTTATCTTCACGAGAAACAATTTTACCTCAAACTTATATTTTTCTTTACATGAAAACACAATTTTTTAAGAATTTCATTACCATTTGGGGGAGTGATATTGGGTGAGAATGAAAATTTAAGAAGAGAAATTGGASTTTTTGGAATGAACATGATATTTCTTCACAAATTTACATATAAATTCATTCTCATTACCATCATTTACTACCAACAATCAAATTGACCGTCTAGGCAATCCATTAAATTTTTAAAAATTGGAAATCCAATAGCAATTCGGTAAATATTTAGAATATTTTATTTACAATAATATTATCATTTATCTTTTTCTATTTTTGGTTTTATTTACCAAAATGCCATTYAATTTCCAATTTTTTTGAAATCTAATAAATTGCCTGTAAATTTTCCGTCTGTAGTTGTCCAAAAAATCAAACTAATTAGTGAACCAAAGTATTTTGTTTATTCCTTATCATAAAAAATATATACTTCATCAGGTTTGTTACATAATTTACCCGCGTCACTTTTTTTTGGAACATTAATTCTTATTATCTCACTTTTTTAGGGTATGTTCTCATTAACCTATCCTCTCCAAAAATTGCTTAGAAATCCCTTTTTATCAAAGTGACTTAAGAAAAAAAAATGGAGAAAGTATTAGATGAGTATGTAATTGGGTATATTGGTCGTATCCTTTTCAGCTAGATCGAGGTGATCAAGCCTAGCCCGCGCCGCGGGCTCGGCCCAACCCGACCCGTTTTTTGCGGGTTTTGGACAAAAATTTTAGGCCTGAAATCGGGCAGGGGGGTCGGGCCCGACCCGATTTTTTCACGTTTTTTGTGTGGACTTTGGTCGACACTTTTTATGCATTTTTTGGGTCCGCCCCGAAAAAGCTCAAAAAAAGCCCAGTCCATTTTTTGAGCTTTGGACAACAATTTTAGGCCTTAACTCAAGCCCGATCTGACACGAGCAAAGGACCTAGAGGCCCGGCCCGACCCGACCCATGATCACCTCTTTTTTTTTTTCAGCTTATATATTTTCATTACTTATGGGGCGTTTGGTATGTTGCAGGGATAGAGATAAGGATAAAAGTTGAGAAAATGATATGGATAAGGATAAAATAAATGTTATCCCTTATTTTAAATGTGCAGGGAATAAAATTGGAATAAGTAACAAAATTACATTAATATCCTTATTTCTCTACATTCTAACTCTTTTTCTTTCCATTCATTAAGGTTAAAATAGTATTTTTACAACTCWATATTATCCCTCCCCCTTATACCACCCTCCCTAAGGTATTTTATTTGATGGATAAGAGTCATTTTTATCCCTATCTTCTTTCCTTCCATAATCTCTATCACTTCAAACAAACATAAGATTTCTAAATCCTTATATCCTTATCTTTATCCCTTCTTTTTTTCCCCTCAAACAAACAAGCACTTATTGAATAAGACTACTGAGACGACTACCCTTTCTCTCTCCACCCTGAGTGGCGCCATGGCAGGAGGGAAGCGAGGTRGACCTCGGAAGCAAGCTGCTAAACGACCTCAAAATCGCTTATTCGGTGGCAAAACTTCGTCGAATGGCAAACAAAAGCAAATGGGCAGGGGCACTCCAACGCAGCCACATACGTTGTTGGAGGATGAGGAAGGATACCTTTCGAATCCGATGCTTTCGTCTGCAGAAAGTGAGCAAATCCTTACTCCTCGAGCTTCGATTGAGCATCTGCAACAGCAATCTCAGTCTAAACGCCAATTCTCAGAATGGTTAATGGTGATTAAACAATACCTAAATAATCCTGATTCACGCTTTGATGTTGGAGGTAATTTGCAAACCCTTAATTTGTCTAAATCTATGCAATTTGGTGCTGCTGATGTTGTTATGATGGATAACCAATCGAAACCTAATCGCCCAAGGACCCTGAATGATGCGAATGATTTAATTGCAAATATACCTAATT